>JABEVN020000925.1:0-27349 GCA_013146195.2 Codonopsis lanceolata | reverse complement strand
TTTCCCAATAAACTCAAGCAATGAAAGTATAGACTCTGGTCGGCTTTCCTAAAAACTGAAGCTGAGAGACTCGCATTGTTTGAAGTCATGATATTGTAACTGTCTCCTTTGAAATATGACCTTGCCCACATTTCGAAATTTGTTTCGCTTAAGATATTTCCAACCATTCTCGCCGTTTTCTCAATTTCAAACATATTCTTGCGAAACTCTTCTCCTAGATATGCCTCTACAGCTCTCTTGAAAAGTGAGACCTGTCGCCTTTTCGAGTAACAAATTCTTGTTGCCTTTATATGATAGATACAATGAGAATGACGTGCATTTTGAAAAACAATACAGACAACACTAATAGGACTCTTATGTTGATCACATATCACAACAAGTCCTTCATGATCACCTGTTATTTCTTTCAACTTTGTAAAAACCAAAGCCATGATGCATCATTCTCGAATCAAGAGGATATATCCGCATATTTCCATCCCGCAAGTAGCAACAATCGCCGCACCTTTATATCTTGCGCTTAAAAATGTTCCATCCACAACAACTACCGACGCATTGCAGAGTGGAATCCAAGAATGCAAGCCCACACGCCAAAAAGAAGTACTTAAAGCGGTTTCACTCATCAAGCTCTAAAGAAGACTATTGATGGATTAACCATTTTCAAGTTATGGGCAAATGCGGCCAACTTAGTGTAACTATCCCTCGACCGAACCCCTTAGATGTTCTAAGGCGCTTCTACACCTCCTCGCTTTTTGATAACTTAGATCTACACCCAATGATCGTGAACGCTCAATGACATAAGCAGGTCTATACGTAGGCTACGATCCTCAAGCCTTGGTGATATTTTGTACTCCAATAATACGCGACGCTGTTTGTTTTATGATTAGCCATGGACATATTTAGGGGGCAAGTATGTTCACATGTATATTTTTTAATCTGAAAATAATCACATTCTAAGTACTTTGTTGCAAACAAGCGTCATTTGCAATTATCATCACCACAAACTATTGTATACACTTTCTTATTCGATTTTTTTTGTTTTGAACTGAAAGCTGTTGTTCAATGCAAGCAAGTGCACAACTCGTGAATCTCTTTCTTGTTATTGAAGACTTGGCCAACCTTCAAATCAATATCTACGTAACACTCAAGATGTACTACCAAGAAGAAACTAAATGCTCACTTGTGAAGTCTTTCCTTCTCAGCCTTTGATCTCGGTCACCTAGGCTAAACTCAAATCTCGGTGGTGTTGAGAAATCATTCTCATTATAGGATAAAAATCTCGAATTACCTCCAACCTATCTAAAGAATCATTCGTATTATGATCGCCTCTTTCTGGTTGCATTTCATTACTACCAACTCCATTATTTTCTTCTTCAAATTGTGTGTCATCATTATGACCAACTCCATTAATTTCTTCTTCAATTTTCCTGTCACCACCACCACCAACTACATTATTTTCTTCTTCATTTATGTCACCACCAACTCCATTATTTTCTTCTCGGTGCTCGTTGCAATTTTCTTGGCTCACATGGGTTACACTACGAGAGGAGCCAAATAGCCTATTTATTAATATTCAAGTACCATTCAACTTCGTTATTTGAAGTAATCCGGACTGGAATTTGAAAACTATGCACTGTTACTGGAGTAAGAAATGCTATCTCTATATCATCAACTTTGCAAATGTTTCGTACTTTAGCATATAACTCTTCACATGAAGTTTCATCATTGATTTCAAGCCCTGTTGCATTTTGGTTGCCACTAAATTTCCATGACCATCCGTTGTTTTCATCTACAAAATGTCCAAAATAAAACACAGTGGTCCAAAATTTTGGTGAAGCCATAACTGCAATGCAATTGAACAAAAAATAAGTCTATAAAATTGTAAAATAAGATTGCAGTTTTGTAAATAAAAATAATGATAAGTTTGTATTAAATTAAGCCACCAAAATTACAAATTTGAAATGCAACGTTTATAGTGGATAAGCTGACCAAACACGTTCAAATGGTGTCCAAATGTTCTTGCTGCGAGTCTGGAAATGTAGAAACTTTTAATCATGTTTTTCTTCTCAGCTCTATTGCCTCTCGCATTTGGTCCTCTTTCAGCGCAGAATATCAAGTTCATTCATATTACGGTTCCATCCTTCAATGCTGCATGGCTTGGTGGCTTCATTCTCCTAGCTCTTTGGATCTTATTCTTCTGCCATGTCTCATACTTTGGAATCTTTGGAAAAATAGGAATTCACTCCTATATGACAAACCGGGTCTCTCTTTTGCTGGGCTTTCCAAGTTGATCAGAGCTGATCTCCAAATCTGTAACGCCACCAGCTTTAATGCTTCCGGGCTGCCTTCGAGCCCTAAGTTTAAGCGGTTCGTTGGATTCCTCCCTCTTCAAATATAGTTAAACTTAATGCGACGGGCTTAGAGGTAACCACGGCTATAGTGGAGGTGGAGGTATAATTCGCAATTCAATGGTAGCTTTATTTTTGCCTTCTCTCGATTTTTATGCGAGTTGGTACCAATACTCTAGCTGAAGCTAAAGCTCTTCTGCATGGGGTTAAATTACTTCGTGACTTTGGTTTCCGTAAGGCAATTATTGAGCTAGATTCCAAGACTTTGGTTGATTGTCTTATTTATGGTCATAAACCTCCTTGGCGGTGTTGGTCCATCATCAATCAGGTGTTCGCCATTCATAAAGATATGGATTTTCAGTTGTTCATTGCTTGAATAAGCTAATTGTGTAGCGATCTTCTAGCTAATTTGGGATGTGACTCCTCGACCAATTCCGACTTTGTCTCGCTTTCAAGATCTTCCCCCTCGTATTCGTGGTGCTATGTTTTACGGATAAAGATGGTACTCCATATCTTAGGAGCGTTCTAGATAGTTTGTTTTGTTTTCTTTTTTAAGTTTTCACATGTCGATTGTATTTCCTTTTTCGAGTCGAGGCTCCTCTGTCCTCCCATTATAAGAGGCAAGGTGGTTGTCCCCCTCAAGTTTGTATATTTTTTTCTTATTAATAAAATTATGCGAGGGTGCCGTGTTTCCTTAAAAAAAAAAAAAAAAAGCTGACCAAACACGTATACACTCAAGTAGATTAATTGACCCCTTAATATCGAGTTAAATTAAGTTAAGACAATGTAAAATAGTTTATTTACTTGAGGTCAGTGTCGATCAAACACAATCTGTCTGATCGATTAATCTACCAAAATGAAAAAAAGTCGATACCCCTTAATTTCATTCACTGATTTCAATTAATTAACCAAAGACAATGCAATACAATTACTTGATGTCGATTAAGAGACCAACACAATCCACTACCATAGACTCTTACTGGTCTTGTAATCGACCAATCATTCAATAAAATTAAAAAAAAACGAAACCTAAATACGAACCTGAATCCAAATACGGTCCCTGGTAGAGTAACAAAGTAGAGGGAATTTGGAAAGACGCAATACTGGGAAGACCAAATTGGAAAATCACTGACAGTTGCAAAGCCCTTGCAAACCTATTGTTGTAGTTGAACTAAATGGAAGAGGAAAACGAAGAGGGTATTTAAGATATTCAACATAAGGCGTTGGTAACTCATTTATCCTCATTTAAGAGGAAGGGGTATAATAGATATTTCCATTCAAATATGGCTATGTATGATTGTTTTATATAAGTGTGGTTATTTTTGTAACCTACCTCTTTTTTATGGCTGAATAGGAAGAAACCCCGTACATAATAATGTAAGTATGCAAAACTCATTCTTGCTCATTAGGCCAGACCGAGGACAGGTTTAACATGGGTTGTTGTACATGACCCTCAAATTTAAGGGGCCTCATTTTATGGAAATGTGTAGGCCAACTTTATTGAGATATATGATACATGAAGCAAATTTAGGAATAATTGCAGGTCGGTCCTCTTTTATAAAATTATAACCACTCCACTACTGTAGACATCTCAATTTCGTACCCCTATGATATTATAATGTCCTACAACAATAACAACGTATATTTTATAAAGCAATCAGACAAATAAACGTTACTTTCAGTTAGTGTTTCAGTTAACTGGACTTAACGGGCGTTAAATACAAACAACAAACAACAAGGGCCTGACTAAAAACCAATTTGGCCATGAAAACCATTGATGGAGTTGTTCCCAGCCCCAGGGAGCCGCTCCATGCTCCCTTCTCTCCTCAAGCAGCTTAAACACTGTTGTTTCTTGCAGTCGCCTCGTGCGTTTTGCGCTACTTCGTTCCCAGATCTTCACTGGCCTGCCATGCATCAATTCTGAAGAGAACGTTGTCGTTCAATCGACCGTTCTTCTCCTATAAATAGAAGGCTTCGGCTCTCATTCTCAACACCCACAATCGACACACAACACACACACACACACACACACACACACACACCACAAATTCACTCTGCATTCACACAACACATTCACGACTCTCACACGCCTTCCGGAAGCCTCCTCTACCGAAGAACCCGAAGAAGAAGAAAGCCTCCTCGCCTCGCAGCGAGCCATCCGAAGATCCAGTCTTTACCCACCCCCTCCCCCCCGGCAAGCCAATCAGACACCACAAAACACTACAACACACACAATAACAAAGCAACCATAATTAAATTGCGATTCACGCAGGGAACCGCAATCCATTCGCCCACAAGTGTGATGTCATCGCATAGAACTCCTTGTAAGTGGGACTATGTCGACCAGAAACGAGAAGCCGTCCGAATCATGTCCCAGTTGATGCGCAAGCTAGCCCAACCTCAAAGGAAGATAGCAGGCAAAAACTTCAGGCTTTCAGAAAGGAAACAGATATGAAGTTTGTGAAAGACAAAATATTTTTTCAGTTGTTGGTGTAAGGAAGTGAACACAACAGAATTGCCTTTTAAAGGCTAAACACAACAGAAAATACAAGGAAATAATAGCGGACAACAGCTTGACATTACAGAAACGGAAAGAAAATACAGGCTGGAAAAGCAAGTAGAGGCGCGACACCTAGAATTGTATGTGCCGCGCCCCCTCTGCTTTATTCCCTACACGTATTTCCCCAACATTGGCCCCGAAAATCTTCATCTTACAGACACATTCACTACTATCGGAAGAATTTGTCAAACCCTATATCTGCAACCTACTGCCTAAATTGTCTTGTGCATTTGCGAAGTAAAGAAAGGGATGGGCCTGTCCCTTAGCATCCCTCCCTATTACAACCACCTCAAACTTTACCATTAACCCAAAAACAGCTACCCAAACTATCACCCCACCCAGGTACAATGTGTACAACAAATTAATTAATTTTTTGGGCCTAACATACACTATGAATTAGGATGCATCGCAAAAATTAAAATTTAATTCTTTATCTATAAATACATACAGGTCTGCATAAATGTAAATGCACAAAAAGAAAAATAATTAAAATACATTTTTCTACTTCCGAGTCGATACACTCCTTTGCATCCTCAATTCCTAGCTGGCGGGCCAAGGTTGCTGGTACCAGCCCCCATCACCCGAGGGCCTTTTTGGCCCGATCCACCGGCCTCGTCGTCACCATCTCGGCACCTGGCGCGACTGACAGCGTCATTCCTGCGACACGAGAGCTGGTCCTTCACCCGCTGGTATAGTGCGGTGAGACCGAAGAACCTCTTCAGCAGCTTGCAGTAAGACGGAGCATCCACATGATACATACAAACATACAATAAAAATACAATAATTGAATGCATAAACTATAAAATAAAATACACAAATAAAATAATACACCACCCGCGCTCGATCTGGGATCTCGTACACATCAGGGATACTAACGTTTGACACAGGGTAGTTAATATATCTTCCCTTTGCAAATACTGCACTTCTACCGGAACCCGAGAGGGGATGTAAGCGATAGGTGGTATCTCAGTAACATGGTATCTCAGTAACATGACTACTGTTATGTGTTTTCAGTAACATGCAAATACTGCACTTATACGTCGATTTCCTATACTTCTATGATTTAAATTATGTTATTTCACGAGGCTTTTGGCTACTGTTATGTGTTTTCAGTGAGTTTTGTGAGTTTCAGGGTTTTTGGTGAAAATATACAAAGCACAAGGCTTTTATATGCAAAATCCAAGAAGGGGCCAGAATGAAAAGTTGAAGAAGAAAAAATGAAGAACACGCTAGAGACCTTGCGGTCGCAAGGTGTTCCAGACCTTGCCCCCGCAAGGTGGACAGTAACATCAAGAAATCAGACCCCGGATTTTAGAGGACCTTGCGATCGCAAGGTGCTCCATACCTTGCGATCGTAAGGTAGTCAGAACTTGATTTTTTTTGCGTTTTCACTAGAGATTTGATTGAAATAGAACTCCTCGGTATAAATGGGAGTCGGTTTCCAAAGACTAGGACGACCAGAAACGACTAGAAACGGCTGGGAACAATTTTCTATAGCTTTAGAATAGATTTTAGGTTGTATAACATATTTAGTTATTGTAATTACAAGTATTGAAGATCAAATCATGTCTCCTATCATCTCCATGTGTTGTTCATCGTCAATGATGAACTAAATCATCATTAATCTAGGAGGTGGGAGGTAACTTGTATCTAATTTATGTTTTAATTCATATTTATGTTCATTCAATTCTTGTTGATTGTGGTGATTATCAATCCTTATATTATTTCGCTTTGAACAAATGAATGTAATCGCAAATAATAAAGGCCTAGAGGTGCGGATAACTGCATGACCAATGTGCATATGTCGTACACTGGCTCACCATCACAATAAATTGGACCTATCGATGCACGAGAGTGATAAGTTAGGGCCAGGTTCATACATGACCTAGGTGACAGATAGATCATATGTTCTCGTGCTTAGGATATAGAATGGATGAATGATGCGGGGATGGAGGTTGAACCAATAATTCAACAGACTATATATATCTATCTTTTGTGAACGAACCCAAGAAATTGAATGATAATTATTTTGAATTAAACATAGAGGAGATACAAGTGAAACCTTAATCCTAGATTGTCATCTACAATAAGATCTTCATAACCTGTAATTGCTGCTAATTAGTTAAACACCTACATAATAATAGTAGTTTAGAATAGAATAAATATAAAAAACCCCTTAGATTAATAATTTGCTATCAATAAATTGCCCTATCTGTGATCTCTTGTCTCTGTGGGTTCGACCCTTGCTTCCAAAACTATTCTCCAATAGTCTTGTCCACTTGCAAGGAAATAATTAAAATAAGACATCGATCAAGTTTTTGGCGCCGTTGCCGGGGACAAGCTAGTTCACATAGTTAGTTTGTTGGTAGCGTAATTTTAATTTAATCTTGCAGGGTGCCACCCCTGTTTCCTTAAAAAAAAAAAATTAGTTTTTAATTTTCAGTTTTTATAAAAATAAAAATACAAAAATCTTTATTTTATTTGTTTTTAATAGTTAATTGCTTTTAAATTGCTTTAATTTATTTTATGCACGGTCGTAGATCTTTGAATCCTAAACTGGTAGAACTAAATCAAGATATAAATAATATTAGAAGGAATCAAGAAGATCTTGAAAATCTAGAAACCGAATCTGATAATCAAGAACAATTGAATCTAGAGGATCCTCTGGTTGATCCTCCAATGGAAAATATTAATCAAAATCCTGAAAATCCGGTTCATCCGGTTAATGCAAATCAAAGAGAAGAAGAACCTGCTAGAAGAAATATGGAAGTAGTGGTGAATCAAAGAACTATTAATGATTTCAGTAGACCTTCATTAAATGTAGTAACATCATGTCTAGGCTTACCAGATAAAGTCAGGAATTTCGAACTAAAAGGCCATTATTTTAATGTTATACCTTCTTTTCATGGAATGCCTCACGAAGATCCTGTCAGTTTCTTAAGAGATTATGAATACATGATGAGTGCTTTTCCTATAGGAGGGTTGACTGAAGACCAAGTTAAAATGAAATACTTTCCCAGTGCATTAAAAGAATTGGCAAAGTGATGGCTTATGAATCTAACACCTAGTAGTGTTTATACTTGGGCTCAATTATATGATTTGTTTATGAGTAAATACTATAAGCATGCATCTCTCACTAAATACAGAAAACAAATCATTTCATTCCAAAATGAACCAGGTGAAACATTCCATGTGTCTTGGGATAGATTTAAAAATCTACTCATTATGTGTCCTCATCATAATCTGGCTCAACATGTGTTAGTACTTCAATTTTATCATGGTCTTTCGTCAGGCGTACAAACTATGGTTGATAGTGCAGTTGGTGGTTCTATGAGTAGAATGACACCAGAAGCACTAGAGGAATTATTTGAGATGTTAAGTATTAATTCTCAACAGAAAAGTGCTAGAGGTAAAAGTAGGAGCTTATATCAAGTTCAAGAAAAATCAGATACACAAGCTCAATTTGAAAATTGGCCAATTCAAGAAGCATGTCCTTTATGTGGATTATATTCTCATGCTACTAATTTTTGTCCATCAAGTGCTATGTATGCTGAACAGGCTAATGCCATGAACGTATACCCTCAAAGACCAAGGAATGATCCTTACTCAAACACATATAATCCTGGTTGGAGGAATCATCATAATTTTTCTTGGGGAGGAAATAAGCCTTTACAACCTCAACAATTCCAGCCTTAACAACCACAACCTCCACAATTTCCAAATCAAAATCAATTGAGAATTGAAGAAGTTCCAAAACAAGATGGAACAAGTAAAGGTCAAGCTGTGTTGATAAAGTATCTGCTTGAAGAAGTCGAAAATTTGAAGAAGCACATTGTGAATTCTGAAACCAAGAAAAGAGAAGAAGGGAAGTTCCTTAGCCAAACCGAACAAGTGAAATCAATCACTGTCTTGCGAAGTGGTAAAGTAATAGGAGAAGAGGTAAGTGATCCTGTTCATTCTTCTAATGTGCCTGATGAAGTAAATCATTCTGAAAAAGAAATAGAAAAGGATAATAGTAATGAGAATGACCAAAAAATTAATCAAGAAGTAGAAGTAGAAGTTCCAAATAAGGAAAAAGAAAAAGAAGTTCAAAATAAAGAAGTAGAAGTAGAAGTAGAAAAAAAGTTAGAGCCAGAAGAAGAGGAACCTTATGTGGCACCACCACCATATGTTCCTCCAATTCCGTTTCCTAGAAGAATTATGAAAAACCGAATGGACAAACAATTTTCGGAAAATTTATAATATGTTATCCAAAGTGAATGTTAACCTTCCTTTGCTTAGTATTATAAAAAATATTCCAGCCTATGCAAAGTTTTTCAAAGATCATCACTCTAAGAAACACAAGTTTGAAAACAATGAGAAAATTATTGTTTCTGAAAATGTAAGTGTTGTTTTATAACCCGAATTACCTCCTAAGTTAATAGACCCTGGTAGCTTTAATATCCAAGTCTCTTTGGGAAGCTCTAAAAAGATGAAAGCCATGCTAGATCTAGGAACAAGTATTAACTTGATGCCTTTTGCGGTCTATAAACAATTAGGGTTAGGAGAACTAAAACCCACTAATATGCAATTACAATTAGCTGATCGTTCAGTTAAATATCCTTTGGGTATAGTGGAAGACATCCTAGTTCAGGTTGATAAACTAATCATTCCAGTCGACTTTGTGGTTCTAGAGATGGAAAGGAAGATTTGCACAAATAATGAAGTTCCTATATTGTTAGGCAGACCTTTCATGGCCACTGCCAATATAATGATAAATGTGAAGAATGGTAAACTCACAATGTCAGTCCTAGGTGAAACTATCGAAATCTCTGTTTATGATGCTATGAATAGACCCAATGACATAAATGCATGTTTTTCCATAGACGAAATTGAAAAATTATCAACTGAAACTTTTGAGGAAGATAATGAAGAAGATGACTATGAGAAAGATGTATTTATAGTTTATGATGATAGTCCTATACCTCCCATAAAAATTGACATTGATGAGATAGAAAGAGAAATAGAAGAGGAAGAAAGACAAGAAAGAGAAAAACTAGAAGCTCTTAAAAATAAGGATAAAGAAAATATAGAGAAAGAATCAGAATCAGAAATTAAGTCTGATGGAATAGAAAAAGTAGAAGAAGAAACTAATGAAATTAAAGAAGATGAAGTAGAGATTTTAAAATCTCTTTTTGATGAAATTGAGATAGAGAATGTTAAAATAGAAAATAAGGAAGACATTAAAGTAGGAAATACCGAGGAGGTTAAAGTAGAAGAAACAATTAAACCAGAAAATTCTGAATTTATGCCATCTGTTAAATCTCCTCCAGTAGAAGAATTAAAGCCATTACCACCCACTTAAAATATGCATTTTTAGGGGAAGGTAAAACTTTGCCTATTATAATAGCAGCTGATTTAACTGAAAAGCAATTGAAAGTTTTATGGACACATAGAGAAGCCATAGGATGGTCGTTAGCTGATTTAAAAGGTATTAGTCCGTCTATGTGCATGCATAAAATACACTTAGAAGAAGGTAGTAAACCTTCAAGAGAAAGACAAAGAAGACTTAACCCTCACATAGAATAATTGCATCTGCATCTGCATCAGATAGAATAATTCATGCATCCATTATGTGCATTTCACTGTCCAATAAGCTGCCATAGGGGTACGCTAAAAAAAAGAAGATAAAGTGCCACCAATCATCAAAATAAATATTTTTGTGGCATTTATTATGTCCTTGCAGCAGTTGCATGCTTGAAAAGTGAATCGAAGGGCATGAAATATATCTGTTTTGTCACATTTTTATCCAAAAATATGCCCGAAAATGCGTTTCGGAAAAATTTAAATTGTATTCCGAAAAGTCCGTCTCGTGATTCTATTGCATGCAAAAATATGTTTTAATGTAAAACATGCATCATATAGCCTCATTTGCATTTATAATATAAATCATGCATAGTAGGGTCAAATAGTGACCACTAGTTCAAATCATGCATTGCAAAAATAAATTATACAAATTTCACGCATCATCACTTAATTACATCATTTAGGCATAAATAAGACATGCATATGCATTACTAATAAAGTCAGGAATGCTCCAAAAGTTCCAAACAGTGCAGAAATTTAGCAGATCTGAAATATAGCCAGGAAAATCTCGAAAAAGAAAGAATCTTAACAGTGGTGGGAGGAAGATTGGACACGTGAGTGTTCCGATCTCGCAAGATATTGCCCCAATCATTGTTAGAATACCGGTAGTTGAGCTTATTCCGAATCACGCGAGGAGGCTCTCTCCTCCTCTCGTTAGATTCTGGATGCATGGGTGCCTTCTCTTCCTGGATCGAGAAGAAGATGTCATCTGCTAAGCAAAACACTGAAATTAGCGGAAGAAAATTGAGAAAAGGAGCAAAATTGAAGAAATAAGAAAATGAAATGGACAGCAGCGACAATGGCGAGTCGCAGAAGAAGAAAGAAAAGAAGGAGATGCAGTGAGCTTCTTTCCCTCACTCCCGTCCATGATAAAGGGAGGAAAAGGGAATTTTTCCCTTTCCCCCCTCCAAAGTTTGAAGCTGCAACACTTTAGTCCTCAAGTTATAGAGTTTCCAAAATGGTCCATGCACCTAACGAATAGTTAACAAAGTTAATCTTGTTAACCAAAAATTAACGACCATCCACCAGAGGACAAAGAAAAATAATATCCCCAGCAGGTTAGCCACAAAAATCAAGATAGAAAAAATTTCAAGTGGCAGAAAAAAAAAAAGAAAAAGAATAGAAAAAAAAAGGAAAAGAAAAGATAACAATGTTAATAAAGTCCCCGGCGAGAATGCAGATAGGCAAAAATCAGCCGAATCCGCGACAGCCACTCGGGCGCAAAAAGGTAAGTCAGGAATAGTATTCTTACCCTGACTTTAGAATAACTTCCTTTTAAAAAGGAAAGTCTGTTTTTTTTATAAAAAAAAAGAGAAAGAAAAAGTTTTATTTGTTTTTCAAATAAAAGAAAAACTCTTTTTCAAAATGAGTTTTGATTTTTTTTAAAAAGATGAATATTTCAAAAAACAAAAAAGAGGAATATTCAAAAACACAAAAAAAAATGTGGTTCCCGAAAAACATTCAAATCTTCATACCGTATTTGACGGCCGTTCTCGACTGTTGAATACGACTTTTTCGAAAAACACAAAAATCTTTTTCCTGTTGTGTTCTCGATCGGGTCTTGACCCGAAGAACATAACATCCTCATTTGGTTGTAGTTTAGGTTTTTGGCCTGAACTACGTTTGGTCTGATTTCCTTTAATAAGGGATACGTAGGCAGCCTACATTAGTAGGTCCGACCATCAGAGCACTTTAAAATTCATATCTGCTTAAAAACTACGATAACCTTTTATAACTAACTAAAAATGTCTAGGTTATGGAGTTTGGATAGCACGATAAATTGTGCATTATAATTGCTACCAATTGCATTTCTCTCCCGTTTTGAAATGAACGAAATTGGAGAGTCTATTGTTTATCAACGATGTTCGTCTACTCAGTAAGCCTTGGGTTACCCGTAGACTCCATCGTTGAGGGGCTCTGTAGACACCCCAATTTCGTACCCCTGGTATGTGACTCTGACATGTGATATCAAGAACAGTTCAAACTTAACATATGTCAAGTTACAGGAGTTAAAAATGCGAAAGGCAAAGCAGGATGCGCGAAACAGTAAATTGCAAGGGGTGAAAGTGTCAAAATCAAAGATGAACAGGAGACTTGGCGCGGCCTGAAGATGCTGCTGGCGCCGCGCTAAGGGAGGCTTATTGCCGCGCCCAATGATCCACTGTAGCTCTCTCAGTTAACGCATAGCACAAATCATGAAGCTCGGTGCACAATCCGTTGAAGCGGCTGAAGGAAATCGGAAAATTCCGGATGAATCCTCACCTCCAACTATAAATAAGAGGCATCGGCTCCTCATTTCAGTGGTTGAAGAGTGCGATAAAAATCGCAACGAAGCTCTGCTACCCTCTCTCTTCAAATGCCGATAGAAAAATATTAGCGAGAGGTGTGAGATAGGTGAGTGAAGCCCACTAAAGTCTCCAAACCCCGTCCAAACTCCGCCAAAATGAATATCCATCGTTTATAAGTGATCCCTAGCCTAGTTGTTAGGTATCCACCTCACTTCCCCGTCCCAAAAATCCCAAAGTAAGCCGTTACTCTGCCCGAGTAATGAGCTGAAAAACTCAAAAACTAAGCCGATATTCCGCCCAACCAAAAAGGTCGAAACCTACCAAAATAAGCTGTCACTCTGCCCGAGTAGACAAGCCAAAAGTCACCAAAATAAGCAGTCACTCTGCCCAAATCAAAACAACAACCACACAACAAACAACAACAAAAAGACTCCCTCTCCCTGAAGGACAGAGCGAGCACACTACCGCTCTAAAAGGTAAAGCCTTTAAGGGCATTACTTTATTTATTTATTTACTTTTCCGTCCATTTATTATTTTAAAGTTGTTATTTAAATCAGGCACAATGTAGTCAATATAAGCCGTTGTGCTGCCCGGATTAGAATAGGAAATAATATGTAAAAGAGCCGTTATAATGGCCAAATATTTTTAAATATATTTGTAATTATTGTAATGAAATGGCTGCAAGTCCGTAAATAATGTAGCCACAGATGTATCTGTTTTAATTTCCTGTCATTTAATGCTTTATTTATTTGCTAAATAAATATAACAATAAACATACTTCAGCGAAAAACCACTTTTGAGACCGAAAGGGCAAGTTGGGTGCCTAGCACCTTCCCAACTCGTAACATAGCCTCTGAACCCGTTTTCTTTTTCTCTGGTTTATTTTTCTCTTTTTTGGTTTTGCTTTATTTTGCCTTAAAATAAAGATGGCGACTCTAAAACTTTCAGATCCAGTGGGGCCTCGCAACACTCCTTCTTTGCACTTTTCCGTTCTCCCCTAAAAAAGGGATAAATGGGAATGGAAGGGTGATGTATTCCCATATCCTGATATCCCCTAAAAAAGGGATAACTTGATGCGGGAAACCCAAAGCTCCCATAGTGATCTGAAATGGGCCATAAGGCTGTTTTTAATAAAATCCATAGTGGGGGCGTCGCAATATCCTTTTTTGCACTTTTTCGTTTTCCCCTAAAAAAGGAAAAATGAGAATGAAAGGGTAATACCTTCCCATATCCTGGTATCCCCTAAAAAAGGGATAACTTGATGTGGGAAACCATAAGTTCCCATATTGGATACAAAATCCACTAAAGGCAACCGAGGCACATTCCAACGTGCTAACATAGACATCACTCCTCTTGCACTTTTGATTTCGTCTTCCCTAAACAAGGGAAGGTGGAAGCGAGCGGTGTCCCGCATCACTGCGTCTGGCGCACCTATCCAGAGCGGCGGGCGCCTGCGGGAACCTCACAGTCCCATATTACATCTCTCATGTCTAAATTGTCGCATCCATGTTGCATCACACTTGCATTTGAACAGAATTTTTGGAACGTTACAATGAATATTGCAATGTGATATATAAAAAAAAAACTTTTTTTGCGTTGCAATGAATATTGCAACGTGGTGTTTGGAAAAATCTCTGGAACGTTGTAATGAATATTATGATATAATTTTTTTTCTCTTTGGGGCGTTGCAAAGAATATTGCAACGCTGTGTCTCAATTTTTTTTCTCTATTTGGGGGCGTTACAATGAATATTGCAACGCAGTATTTGAAAATCTGTGGTTCTGTGGGTGCCCCGGGTTCTCCCGCGCCCCGCGCTCCCTTTTCTAGGGGAACGCGACGTGTGGAAGGACATCACGCTTTCCATTTCACCCTCCCTTGTCTAGGGGAAGACAAAATTAAAAATGCGGAAAGGATGTTGTCAAAAAGCGCGTTGAATATGCCTCAGTCACTTTAGTGATTTTTGATCCATTATGAGAGCTTTGATTTCTCCGTATCTCATCCTCCCTTGTTTAGGGGAAAATAAGACACAGAAAATGCATCACCCTTTCATTCTCGTCATCCCTTTTTTAGGGGAAAACAGAAAAGTGCAAAAAAGGATGTTGCGAGAGCGCGTGGGAACATGCCTTGCCTCACTATGGATTTTAAGAAAATTGCCTTAAGGCCTATTTTGGATCGCTATGAGTGCTTTGGGTTTTCTGTATCAAGTTATCCCTTGTTTAGGGGATACCAGGATGCATGCATACATCACCCTTTCATTCCCATTCCCCCTTGTGTAGGGGAAAACGGAAAAGTGCAATGCGGGGCCTCACTGTGATCCAAAATGTTTTGACAGAGTCGCCATCTTTATTTTAAGGAGAAAACAAAGAAAAACCAAAAATAAACCAGAGATTGCAAAAAAGCGGGTTCGGAGGCTAAGTTACGAGTTGGGAAGGTGCTAGGCACCCAACTCGCCCTTTCGGTCTCAAAAAATAGTTTTTTGCTAAAGTATGCTTTTTGTTATATTTTTCTAGAAAATAAATAAAGCATTAAAAAAAACAAATATATCCATGTCTACATTATTTACGGACTTGTAGCCGATTTCTTCCAATAATTACAAATACATTTAAAAATATTTAGCCATAATAATGGCTCTTTTTAATACTATTTTCTAAATAAATTCGAGCAGCATAACAGCTTATATTTTTACATTGGGCCGGATGGAAAATAGATTTTTTATAAAATAAACTCTTAAAGGCTCACCTTTAAGAGCGTTGGTGTGCTCGCTCTGTCCTTCCGAGAGAAGGAGTCTTTTTGCTGCTGCTACTGCTGTAGTTCGGGCAGGGTCACTGCTTCTGAGGGTTGCTTCTAGGCACCGTCAAATGGGCGGAGCAACTGCTTGTGTTTTGCTATTATTTGCTTCTTGGTAAATCGGCGAGCAACCGCTTGCTTTCGGATTTGGCCTTTACTTGGGCGAGCAACCGCGCTTACAGCGGATTTGGCCTTTTTACTTGGGCAGAGCAACTGCTCTTTTTGAGATTTTTGGACCGAGGAAAAAGGGTGGAAACCTAGCTGGGGGGGCTAAGACTTACTTTAACCGGTTGTTTTGAGTTTGGAGGAGATTTGGCAGAGTTTCAAGGCTTTATAAGAGGGGGCACTCACTATCTCACGATCACTCTTCTATCTGCGTAAAATAAACGCACATAATTTTTTTGAGAATAATTCTCATCCCTGAAAGCGAAGCCGGGCACCTTTATTTATAGGTGCGAGGAGGGACACCGCTGGATTTGTGAATTTCATCTTGTGCTTCACCAGCTTGTACTGCGTGCTTGAGAATTTGTGCAATGCGTTAAGACGAGGGCACTATTTGAGGGTCCTGGCGTAAACACCATGCATGCTGGGCGCCGCACCAGTGTTGCTTTGTGGCAGGGGTACGTAATTGGGGTGTCTACAGAGCCCCTCAACGATGGAGTTTACGGGTAACCCGCAGCTTACTGAGTAGATGAGCATCGTTAATAAGAAATAGATTCCCAATTTCGTGCAATTATAATGGGGGAGAAATGTAACAGATTGCAGTTATAATGCAATAGTTTGTAATGCAAACCAAACCTCACATATCCTAGACATATTTAGTCGGTTATAACAGGTTATTGTAGTTTTTAAGCAGGTATGCAAATTATGTGCTCTAATGGTCATGCCTACCGAAGTAGGCTGCCTACGTATCCTTTAATAAAAGGAATTAGACCAAACGTAGTTCGGCCCGATGCAAATAAACAACGCTAGGTGGGATGCCAAGATCAAACATCGTGTCCTCAGGACAACGTCCTTCTTCGGAACACGATAGCCTCTCTCTCTGGCCCGGGGTCTCAACCCTTTCATGAGAAAGGCAAAACACAAAGCACATCAAATATCGTATCCCCAAAGGGTCGAAACCGTTTGCCGAACACGATGGTAGGACACATCGTCTCCTCAAGACAGGGTCCTTCATCAGAGAACGATAGCCTCTCTCTCTGGCCCGGGGTCTCAGCCCCTTCGTGAGAAAGGCAAAACACAAATCATATCAAATGTCGTATCCTCAAAGGGTCGAAACCCTTTGCTCAACGCGACGGTGGGACACATCGTCTCCTCAGAACATGGTCCTTCGTTAGAGAACGATAGCCTCTCTCTTTGGCCCGGGGTCTCAGCCCCTTTGTTGGAAAGACAAAACACAAATAACATAAAAGCATTGCACCCTCAGGGTAAAAACCCTTCGTCGAATGCAATGGCGGAACCAAATCCTTTCCCTCTGACCCGGGGTCTCAGCCCCTTCAGGGAAAGATCCAACAACCAGGTGGAACACAATCATAGAGGTTTGATAATTCATCTCGGGATTACGCCCCGCAAGGAGATGATCCTATGATACTCCTATAAAGCAGGAAAGCATCGCATCCTCAGGGTAAAAACCCTTCGTCGAATGCGATGGTGGAACCGATCCTTTCCCTCTGACCCGAGGTCTCAGCCCCTTCAGGGAAAGATCCAACAACTAGGTGGAACACAATCATAGAGGATTGATCATTCATCTCGGGGTTACACCCCGCGAGGAGATGATCCTATGCTACTCCTATAAAGCAGGAAAACATCGCATCCTCAGGGTAAAAACTCTCCATTGAATGCGATGGTTGAACACATTATGCATGCAAAAGGTAAAATACTTTACCTTTTCTTACCATTGCTTTGCTTTTGCTAATTCTGTTGCATTTGTTGCATTCGTCGCTTTTGCTGCTTCTGCGGCTTATGCTGCTTCTGCTGCATTTGCTGTTTTTGCTTCTTTTGCTGTTTCAACTGCATTTGTTGCTTCTGCTACTTATGCGGACTCATGCTGGGGATTCTTTTTTTCTTTTGCGGACTCATGCTGGGGATTCTTCTCTCTTGCTGCATTCTCAACTTTTGCTGGAAATTTCTTCTTTGCTACATTTCGAGCTTCTGTTGGAAAAATCTTCTTTACTGCATATTTTCAACTTTTGCTAGAAATTTCTTTTTTTTTTTTTTTGCTTCATTTCCAACTTTTGCTAGAAATTTCTTTTTTTTGCTGCATTTCCAACTTTTGCTAGAAATTTCTTTTTTTTTCTTGCATGCTTGCATTTTCTTTTTTTTTTCTTTTATTGCATGCTTTGCATTTTCTCTTTTTTTTCATCTCTTTTTTTTTTTCTATTTGCATGCTCATATATATATTTTTTATTTTTTTATGCACATTTTTTTCTTTTACTTGGTTACATTTTTTTTTCCGCAGAATCTCACTTTTGCGATTGATTTTTCTTGCCTACTTTGCGGCTGATCTGCTGGAGATATGAACTTTCCTCTGCTTCCGGATGAGTGACCATCAATTTTTGTCAACAAAGCTAACTTTGTTAAATTTCCGTTAAGCTTTAGGGGTCATTTTGCGACTTTGGATATCTGAGGACTTAAGTGCTGAACTTTCAAACTTTGGAGGGGAAAAAGGAAAAAAAATCCCTTTTCCTCCCATTTAAGTGACGGGGAGATGGAATGAAGCAGCACTGCTTCTTCCTTCTTCATTTCTTCTGTATTTTACGACTGCCATTGTTGCTGCTTTCATTTTTCTTCCTTTTCTCAATTTTCTCTCGCCAATTGGCTTGTTTTTCTTAGCAGATGACTTCTTCTTCACGATCTCGGAAGGGAAAAGCTCCAATGCATCTGGATTCAGGCGAAAGGAGGAAAGAACTTCCTCCTTTGATCCGAAACCACGTCAAGTATCAATATTCGAAGGATGATTGGGGTAATCTCCTTCGCGATCGTAACACCCACGTGTCAAATCTTCCAAATCCCACTGTAAGCTTCTTTTTTCATAAACCCATTTGGATGATTTTTCAGATCTGCTAGATTTCTCTGCTGCTCTGGGCTTTTGGAGCATTCCTGGCCCTGCTTATGATACTTATGCATGCAATTTATATGCTAGAATGATGCAATTTGGCAGTTTATTCATGAAATTCATGCAATTTATTTTTGCAATGCATAATCTGACTAGTTGGCACTATTTGACTCTGCTATGCATATTTTTATATATTAATGCAATATAGTTTTATGATCCATGTTTAGGCTGAAAAATATTTACATACAATGCATGCTTATGAAAGAGACTTTTTGGAATATGATGCATTTTTTTTAAGGTATATTTTCAGACACATTTTCGTATGCATGCAAAATATAACAAAAATATTTTATGCAATAATATTCATTTTTATGAATGCATATGTTGCAAAGACATGATGAATGCCATATAAATATTCTTTTTTTCTTTCCAAAATTTGCAACATTTTATTTTTGTGAATGCTAAAACGTAATTATTTAGACAATAAATGCAAATGATAAATGACTAATGCATGCATATATCATTGGATACAAACTCGACATATCAAATTTATTAAATGCTAACATATTGCATGAGCATTTTTTCAATATGTGCAACATTTTTTATTTATTTCAAATGCAAAACTCTTCTTTTTTTTTTTTATGTAGAAGATGCAATATTTTTTTTTGAATGCATGAATGCTAAAATATTTTTCTTTTTGAATGCAATAGATGCGCAACAATTTTGAAAATGCATGAATGCAATGTATTTTTTATTTAGTGCAAAAGATGCAGTAAACTCTCTCTCTCTCTCTCTCTTTTTAATGCAAAAATGCAATATGTTTTTTTTTTTTGCTAAGGATGCAATAAAAAATTATCATATGCATGCAAAATTTTATGATGATCTGTAAAATGCGATACATGCGATATACTTAATTTCAATAATATGCGCAGGAAAAAATAAAAACTTACCTTTTCCTCTCTTTTTTTTTTTTCATTTTTTGATGCTGATATGCTTTTTTCTTGTAGATGCGCATGCCTTTGATCCGCATTCGTGCGAGCTGTGCCAATGTCTCGGCCATATATAATTCAATGCCTAAGGCCGCACAAGTTCTGGTAGAGGGCTCCTGTTTTAGCGCATTCCTGCGGGCCTTCCGTCCCTTTCGTAGTTTTCTGCCCATCTTCGATGTTCTGAGGGACTACTGGTGGGATACTACCCACACATTGCACTTTAGCTAGGGGAGGCGACGATGACCCCCTGTGATTTTGCCGCGATCACAGGCATTCCTACCAGCATTGGTAGGACTTTGGCACTGGATTACACCCTCCATCATCACCACGACGTGGAGGAAGATCTCCTGGGCTTTGTACCCGAATGTAAATCAGCTGACGAGATCTTTATCGGCAGCGTGAGGAAGTGACTTTTGGAGAATGCCGGGAAGATTGCAGAGGACGATAGCGAGGGCGTGGCTCGTGTCGCTAGAGCATTTTTATTCTTTTTTCTTGGGACATCTCTTTTTGCCAACTCCTCCACTTCTTTGAGGGTTTCTATCTTGGCATGCCTGGCGGATTTGGATCACGTTGCTGATTATGATTGGGGGCAGGCAGGCCTGGCCGAGCTGTATGCTTCTATGGATAGGGCTAGCCGCAACGACTCACCGACTCTTAATGGATTTGCCCCAGTTTGGGAGATATATTCCTTTTTCCTGCTTTTGTTTCTTTTCAACATTTTTTTTTCATTTGATTTTTTTTTTTGCAGCATTCTTTTTTCTTTTGCTGATGATTTTTTTTTTCACATGTCTGGGTTTATTCGTTCTTTCATTTCACGCCGGGTTGGCTACATCAACGCTTTTACGAGCCACCTTACTTAGCTAAGTTCGTGAATGAAAATAGGGTTAGGCCGGAACGGGACGGCAGCTTCTCGGATACAGAGAAGGTGCGGGAGCGGATTGCCAGTTCGAGTGGAGGCACGGTGCCTTTATTTCCCTGGGGGGGTGTGGGTTCCCGGGACGGTGCGTCCGTGCCCCGCGCGCCCTTGGAGAGGGGTGCGCGTACGTGCGGACGCGGGACATCCACTGCTCTCGTTCCACCCTCCCTTTTATAGGGGAAGATGAAATCAAAAGTGCGAGAGGAGTGCTGTCTATGATAGCGCGTTGGAATGCGCCTCGGTTGCCTTTAGTGGATTTTTGATCAAATATGTGAACTTTGGATTTCCCGCATCAAGTTATCCCCTTTTTAGGGGATACCAGGATATAGGAATGCATCACCCTTTCATTCCCATTTTCCTTTTTTTAGGGGAAAACGGAAAGGTGCAAAAAAGGATGTTGCGACGCCCCCACTATGGATTTTATTAAAAATAGCCTTATGGCTCGTTTCGGATCACTATGGGAGCTTTGGGTTTCCCGCATCAAGTTATCCCTTGTTTAGGGGATATCAGGATATGAGAATACACCACCCTTTCATTCCCATTTTCCCTTTTTTAGGGGAAAACGGAAAAGTGCAAGAAAGGAGTGTTACGAGGCCCCACTGGATCCAAAAAGTTTTAGAGTCGCCATCTTTATTTTAAAGCAAAAATAAAGCAAAACCAGAAAGAAAAAAAAGAAAAAACCAGAGATTGAACGGGTTCGGAGGCTAAGTTACGAGTTGGTAAGATGCTAGGCACCCAACTCGCCCTTTCGGTCTCAAAATAGTTTTTGGTTAAAGTATACTTATTGTTATATTTATTTAGCAAATAAATAAAGCATTACAAGACAAGAAAATAAAAAAAATACATCCGTGGCTACATTATTTACGGACTTGCAGCCATTTCCTTACAATAATTACAAATATATTTAAAAATATTTAGCCATTATAACGACTCTTTTACGTAATATTTTCTAATCTAATCCGGGCAGCACAACGGCTTATATTGGCTACATTAGGCCGGATTTAAATAATAACTTTATAAATAATAAAAAGAACGCCCTTAAAGGCTATTACCTTTTAGAGCGGTAGTGTGCTCGCTCTGTCCTTTAGGGAGAGGGAGTCTTTTGTTGTTGTTGTTGTGTTGTTGTTGTTGTGATTCGGGCAGAGTAACTGCTTGTTCTGGTTGACTTTGGCTCGTTCACTTGGGCAGAATGACGGCTTATTTCGGATGGTTTTGGCCTTTTTGGTTGGGCGGAATAACGGCTTATTTTTTGTGTTTTTCAGCTCATTACTCGGGCAGAGTAACGGCTTACTTTATGGATTTTGGGCTGGGGAAATAAGGTGGATACCTAACTAAAAGGCAAGGGATCACTTTTAACCGGTGGATTTGTGTTTTGGCGGAGTTTGGACGGGGTTTGGAAGTTTTGGTAGGCTACACACACCTATCTCACTTCTCTCGCTACTTCGTCGTTGTTGAGACGCATAGAGAATTTCTCAGCGTTTTTTCGTCTCTGATTTCATGTGTCTGAAAGTGAGCCCCAGCACTCCTATTTATAGGCTGGAGGAAGGATACAACGGGGATTTAAAAAATCCCTCAAAGCGTTAACATTTCTTGTACACCAGCCTTCGATCATTGTACAATGCGTTAACGGAGAGTGCTACTGTAGCATAGTTGGCGCCGAATACACCACCCCTTGGCGCGGCGCCAGATGTCCCTTAAGGCCACGCCAAGTGACTATTCAAGTTCCATTTTTGGCGCTTTCACCCCTCGCACTTTACTGTTTCGTGCATCCTGTTTTACCTTTCGCATTTTTCACTCCTGTAACTTGACATTTGTTAATTTTGAACAATTTTTGATATCATATGTCAGAGTCACATATCAGGGGTACGAAATTGGGGTGTCTACAAAGCCCCTCAACGATGGAGTCTACGGGTAACCCGATACTTACTGAGTAGACGAACATCGTTGATAAACAATAGACTCTCCAATTTCGTTCAATTAAAATGGGAGAGAAATGCAATAGGTAACAGTTATAATGCAACAATTTATCATGCTATCCAAACTCCATAACCTAGACATATTTAGTCGGTTATAACAGGTTATCGTAGTTTTTAAGCAGGTATGTAAATGAAGTGCTCTGATGGTCGGACCTACTAGTGTAGGCTGCCTACGTATTCCTTAATAAAGGAAATCAGACCAAACGTAGTTCAGGCCAAAACCTAAACTACAACCAATGGGGATGTCATGTCTTTCGGGTCATAACCCGATCAATAACACAACAGGGAAAAGATTTTCATGTTTTTCGAAAAGCCGTATTAAAACGGTCGAGAACGGCCGCTAAATACAGTATGAAGATTTGAATGTTTTTCGGAAACCATATTCCAACTGGTCAATACCTGTTATCGAAATATGTTTAGAGAAATTTTAAAAAATTGTACCTGGCTGGTCAATACCTTGTTTCCAAACACAATAAGAAAATTTTCAAATTTCGAAAAACTCGGCGTACTCGATGATCAAAAATGCGCGAGCACGGCACGAACAAAAAGAACTTTCTTCAGGTTTTTTTGAAAATTGTAAAAAGGATCATTCTTTTTCCTTCCCTTTCTTCTCACTCTCTCTGTTTTTTTTTCCAATATTCTTCTTTTTTTGTATTTTTTGAAATATTCATCTTTTTTGTGTTTTTGAAATATTCCTCTTTTTTTAAATAATTTTTTGAAATATTCCTTTTTTTTTTGTATATTTTGTTTCTTGAAAAACAAAAAAACTTTATTGACAAAAGACTTTTCTTTTATTTTTGAAAAACCAACATTTTTTTTAAAAGACTTTTCTTTTTAAAATAAGTTTTCTTTTATTATTTCATTTATTTATTAGGATAGAAATATCTTACCTTTCTTACCTTTCCGTGCTTAAGTGGCTACTGCGGATTCAACTAATTTTGATACTTCTGCCACTTTTACTTCTTTGAGCCAGGGACTTCCTTCCTCTTTTTTCTTTTTTTTTCTTTTGCCGCCTGAATAAATTTACTTTTCTGCTTATTTTGCGGCTGATCTGCTGGGGATATTATTTTTCTTTGCCCTCGGATGGATGTCCATCAATTTTGGTTAACAAAATTACTTTTGTTAACTCTTCATTAAGCTTAGGGGCCATTTTGGAATCTTTGGAACTTGGAGGACTTAAGTGTCGCAGCTTCAAACTTCGGAGGGGGGAAAAGGAAAAATTTCCTTTTCCTCCCTTATTATGGATGGGGAGTAGAGAAAGGGAGCCACTGCTCCTTTCTTCTTCTTTTCTTTCTTTCCTTCTTAGTACGCAACCTGCCATCGCTGCTCCTCTCCTTTTTTCTTATTTTCTTCTTATTTTCGCTCATTTTCTCAATTTTTCTTTGCCAACTTGAGTGTTTTATCTAGCAGATGGCGTCTTCTTCACGATCCAGGAAGGGGAAAGCTCCGATGCACCCAGATTCTGGCGAAAGGAGGAAAGAGTTTCCTCCCTTGGTCCGAAATAAACTCAAGTACCGGTATTCCACGGACGACTGAGGCAACATTCTTCGTGATCGGAACACCCACGTGTCCAATCTTCCACCTACTACTATAAGTTTCTTTCTCTTTTAGATTTGCCTGGATATACTTCAGATCTGCTAGATTTCAACAATGTTTGGAACCTTTGGAGCACTCCTGACTTTATTAATGATGTTTATGCATGTCCTATTTATGCCTAAATGATGTAATTAGGTAATGATCTATGAAATTTATGTGATTTATTCTTGCGATGCATGATTGAACTAGTGGTCACTATTTGACCCTACTATGCATGATTTATACTATAAATGCAATTGGAGCTACATGATGCATGTTCTAAGCTAAAACACATTTTTGCATGCAATATGTTCATGAGACGGACTTTTCGGAATACAATTTAAATTTTTCCGAACACACTTTCGGGCATATTTTCAGATAAATATGGGACAAAACGGATATATTTCATGCCCTAAAATTTATTCTTCATGCATGCTTATGCTGCAGGGACATAGCAAATGTCATAAAAATATTCATTTTCATGATTGGTGGCATTTTGTTTTTTTTAGCGCACCCTTAATGCAATTTATTGTACAATAAAATGCACATGATGGATGTATGTACTACTTTACTTGATGCATATGCAATGTAGGACAATTATGGGACCAACGAGCTCTAGCTCAACTGGTACTGCTCACTTCTCTTAACGGAGAGGTTGGGTGTTCGAGTCCCACTAGAGACACCCTGGACTTTACAACTCTCAGTAGAGAGGTCGGGTGTTCAAGCCTCTTCAGAGGCATCGTTGTTGTTAAAGCCTTATCCAAAGGCCCCATTTAGCTACTCACTTATCTTAACGGAGAGGTTGAGTATTCAAGCCCTACCAGAGGCACCCTGGGACTTAACTCCTCACCAGAGGCACCATTTGTTCGAGCCACACCAAAGGCATCATATATAGCCTTTCAAGGCATTAAAAATAATTTAAAAAAATTAATTAAGGGTTGGGGTACGGTCTATGTCCCCTCCAACCTTTTAAAAAAAAAAAGAAAAAAAAAGGACAATTATGGGATGCTTATTAACATGATGCATAAACATTATCTTATTTTATGATGTACGTGATAAATGCAGAAATGCAGTATACATAACATGTATTTCTATAATGCCTAGGATGCAAAAATGATTATTTGAATGCAAAACAACGCACATAATCTATAATCTTTTTTTTAATTTTTCTTTTCTTTGGCTAGAATACATACTCAAATGTACAAAAATACATTTTTATTTATTGAAAGTATGTAAAAGAATACAACATATATTTTCGAAATACACATTATTTATTTATTTATTTTCATTTTCTTTATTTATTATTAATTTACTTTTTAAATATTAATTTAATTTAATTTAATTTTATTTTTAAAGAACTAAATGTTTATTTACATGTGTATTTATGTACGTATAATTTTTTTCTTTTTAAGAAAAAGGTAAGTGTTTATTTACATCAAAATGATTTTCTCTTTTTTTTTTAGGAAATTAGCATGCTGCAATTTTATAATTCATGAAATACAATGCATGCAACATGCTTATTATTTATTCATACTCATTCATTATTATTGTTTATCAAAAGACTTTACAAGGAAAATAAAGATAGTGGACTTACCTTTTTTCCTTTCTCCTCCTTTTTTTTTAGTTTCACAGGAAATTTAAGAGAATCTGGGCTTCATGTGCTAATGTTATGGAAATTTACCACATGTTGCCCGAGGCAGCACAACTCCTGGTGGAGGGCTCTGGTTTTAGTACCTTTTTTTCCACGCCTTCCGTCCCTTCACAAGCTATCTGCCGATCTTCGATGCGCCGCGGGACTTCTGGTGGGACACCACATATACCTTCCATTTTAGCTGGGGAGAAGCGACCATGAACCCTTACGACTTCGCTGCCATTACTGGTCTTCCTACCAGCATCGGGGAGATTCTGGCCCCTGATTTTACTCTCCGTCGACGTTGAGAGGAGGTGGTGGACCTCTTGGGCTTCAAGCCGGAGTTCAAATTGACCGACGAGATCTTCTTTATCCACAGGCGAACCGCTTGGCAATGCTGGCAAAGCCGCAATGACATGGTCGCCGTGACTCGAAAGTGACTAGAGCGTTCTTATTTTTTCTTTCTTGGCACGACGCTTTGCCAACTCCCTCTACCACCCCTCGAGGGTTTCCGCCCCTGCCTCGCTTGGCGACTTCTGAATGATCCCTTCTTATGACTGGGGATAGGCGGGCTTAGCCGAATTATATGTTTCTATGGACAGGGCTTGCAGGAATGACTCACCAACTCGGAATGGATTTGCCCCGGCGTGGGAGGTATATGCCTTTTCCTGCTTTTGCTGCTTTTCTTTCTCTCTTTTTTTATTATTTTTTCGCAGCATACACTTTTTCCTATTATTATAACTGATAGCATCCTCTCTTTTTTTTTTGTGTTTGGCCTTTTCATTTTTTTTTTCATTTCTCGCCGGTCTTCTTCCATACACCCATCACCGGTGACCGTCTCCCAAGATGTTGATGAGAACATGGTTTATCCAACCCAGGACGGTGGTTGCAAAAATAAGGAACGAGCGCTGAATCGACATTTAGCCCGAAGTCCCTGCATGCACTTCCTTCCTCGAGGGCCCGGAGGGGCATTATTCTATTGCTTTGGGACTTAGCCGCTGCCGGATACTGATGGTATCCATTATGGTGGATTCATTATGGTGGATTCATTAGTACCTCATGTGGTGCCTCCTCGGCCTCCCTTCTAGGTGATAGAGCCCGATCGACTGCCAAACAGATCAAGATCGCCGAAATACCTCATGACAACTCGACACCTTTTCCAATTATGGCGTATGAGGATTTCTTGAGATTAGTGCTGCATCCTCCTTTCCCTCGCTTGTCGTGCCCAGCGGCATTTCCGTGCCTTCACTGCACTGTGGCCTTCCACTTCATCTCTCGACGAGAATATGATGTTCAGAGCCCGATGATATCTTCTACCTTCAATATCGCCAGGCGGTCACATGGTAGAGCAGTTCTCCCCAGATGTCGAGATTCCTCATGAGCGCCGAGTCCTGAGCAGTCTGCTCGTAGACACATTTACCTTTGCATTTATTATTGTTATCATTTTTTCTATTATTATTATTTTTACTATTTATTTATTTATTTATATTTTTATTCATTTCATTTTTTTACCATGCACACATATATTTTTTCATCATTCATTTTTTTTGTGCATGTCTATTATTTTTTTTTGGAGACTAATATATTCTTTTTCTTGTCTCAC
>JABEVN020000924.1:0-27352 GCA_013146195.2 Codonopsis lanceolata | reverse complement strand
GCACTCGGTGGCATGCGGTGCCCATATCAAGGACCTTTGAAAATTCTTCGAAGAAGGTTGAGGAAGCACCAAATGAAGCAACCCCACCAAATGCACATTGGGGTTACGAAACAGGTCTGGGATTCTTAGTGGCCAAGCGAGGGGGCATCGAGATCGAGCCAGAAAAATTAAAGCCATCCTAGAGATGCCGCGACCAAAAACTCCAACTAAAGTAAAAGGCTTCCTAGGCCGATTGCAGTATATCAGCCGTTTCATTAGACAGTTGACAACCACATGTGAGCCCCTCTTCAAACTCAAAAAATACTAACCAAGCTTTGGGGCAATGCCGCTAGCCGAAAAATAAAAAGCCTATCTTACCTATCCACCTGTGCTAGCTCCACCCCATATGCATAAACCTCTCCTTATATATTTAACCATCACAGACACGTCAGTAGGGGCTATGCTCGCCCAAGAAAAAGAAGATTCCTACACTGAAAACGCCATCTATTTCATAAGTAGGAAGCTGCAAGGAAGCGAGCTAAATTACTCAGCTTTGGAGAAAAGCTGCACCGGCCTAGTCTGGGCAACCCAAAGGCTCAAGACCTATCTGCAAGGACGGTCCATCAAGCTCATATCTAGAATGGACCCTACAAAGTACATCTTCGGCAAGCCTTCACTTTCCAGCCGACTAGCCAAGTGGTCCTTTCTTCTCAACGAGTTTGACATAACTTATGTCACACTCAAATCTATCAAAGGTAGTGTAATTGCAGACCACTTAGCCGATCTGCCCTTAAAAGCCGATGATGCAACTGAGCCTGACTTCCTAGAAGAAGGTGTCTTGGAAATCACTGACCATGACACTAGCTGGCAGATGTTCTTTGACGGAGCTGCAAATAAAAGAGGCTTTGGCATAGGAATCTTGCTCATAGACCCAGCTGATTCTCATACTCCCCTGGCCATAAGGTTGGAATTCGAGTGCTCAAATAACACGGCAGAATATGAAGCATGTATTGCTGGCCTAGAAGAAGCTCTCAAAAGGGGAGCCAAAGACCTCGAAGTCTATAGAGACTCTGCCCTGATCATAAACCAAGTCAAAGGGAAATGGAGGACCCAAGATCCCCGGTTGCAACTTTATCATGCCAAATTACTAGCACTTGCCGCACGATTTGATTCTATCTCGTTCCACTATCTGCCACGAGATAGGAATCAATTCGCCGATGCCTTAGCCACTCAGGCATCGCTAGTCCAAATTCCCACAGAAACCCAAGTCCAACCTTTTGTAGTTGGGAAGAAGGTCACGCCGGCATACTGCTTCAAAATTAATGCAGTCCCTGAAGCAGATCACGAGCCCTAGTACGCTGACATCCTAAATTTTCTTCAGAAAGGTATCTATCCTCCCAGCCTGGACAAAAGAGGGAAAGTCTCCCCGCGGAGGTGGGCCTCACAATTTGTACTAAGCGGTGGCAGCCTATATAAAAGACACTATCAAGGCCTTAAATTATTATGCGTCAATCAGGCCAAAGCTGAGCAAATCATGGATCAAATTCATGGTGGTACTGTAGACACCCCAATTTCGTACCCCTGATATGTGACTCTGACATAAGATATCAAGAACTGTCAAAACTTAACAAATGTCAAGTTACAGTGAACTGCGGGGGGTGAAAGTGCAAAAAAACAAACTTGAACAGTAGCATTGGTGCCGCACCAAGGCCTTGGTGCCACCACATGGAGCTGTTGGTGCCGCACCAAGGGAGTCCTTGGCCGCACCATGCCTTTTCCTGTAGCCTCTCTCAGAGAACAAATTGTACAAGTCTTGAAGCTTGGAGTACAACTGGCTGAAGCAGCTTGAAGAAATCCGGAAATGCCAGCCGAGTCCCTGCTTCTCAACTATAAATAGGAGACCCCGGCTCCTCATTTCAGTTGCTCAGTTTCGCGATAGAAAAATCGCAACGAAACTCTCTCCGTGTTCCTTCGATAATATTAGTACGAGAGGTGCGAGATAGGTGAGTGGAAACCCCTAAAGTCTCCAAACCCCGTCCAAACTCCGCCAAAATAAATACCCATAGGTTATAAGTGATCCCTAGCCTAGTTGTTAGGTATCCACCTCACTTCCTCGACCCAAAAATCCCAAAGTGTCAAGCATACTGCGCCCGAGTAACGAGTTGAAAAGTCAAAAACTAAGCCGTGGTTCCGCCCAACCAAAAAGGCCAAAACGTACCAAAATAAGTCGTCACTCGCCCGAGTTGACAAGCCCAAAGTCTCGAAATAAGCCACTCTACCCAAATCAAAACAACAACCACACAACAAACAACAAAAAGACTCCTCTCCTCGAAACGAAAAGCGAAAGCGAGCACACCACCGCTCTAAAAGGTAAAGCCTTTAAGGGCGTTATTTATTTTATTTATTTACTTTTCTGTCTTTTTATTATTTAAAGTTTTTATTTAAATCCGGCACAATGTAGCCAATATAAGCCGTTGTGCTGCCCGGATTAGAATAGAAATATTATGTAAAAGAGCCGTTATAATGGTCAAATATTCTTAAATATGTTTGTAATTATTGTAAGGAAATGGTCATGAGTCCAGTAAATAATGTAGCCATGGATGTATTTGTTTTAATTTCTGTCTTTTTAATACTTTATTTATTTGTAAATAAATATAACAATAAGCATACTTCAGCCAAAAACCACTTTTGAGATCGAAGGGCGAGTTGGGTGCCTAGCACCTTCCCAACTCGTAACTTAGCCTCCGAACCCGTTTTTTTTTCTCCGGTTTATTTTTTCTTTTCTTTGGTTTTGCTTTATTTGCCTTAAAATAAAGATGGCGACTCTAAAACTTTCAGATTCAGTGGGGCCTCACAACACTCTTCTTTGCACTTTTCCATTCTCCCCTAAAAAAGGGAGAATGAGAATGGAAGGGTGATGTATTCTCATATCCTGGTATCCCCTAAAAAAGGGATAACTTGATGCGGGAAACCCAAAGCTCCCATAGTAATCTGAACGGGCCATAAGACTATTTTTAATAAAATCCATAGTGGGGGTGTCGCAATATCGTTTTTTCCACTTTTCCGTTTTCCCCCAAAAAAGGGAAAATGAGAATAAAAGGGTAATACATTCCCATATCCTGGTATCCCCTAAAAAAGGGATAACTTGATGCGGGAAACCATAAGTTCCCATATTGGATACAAAATCCACTAAAGGCAACCGAGGCACATTCCAACGTGCTAACATAGACAAAGACTCCTCTCGCACTTTTGATTTCGCCTTCCCCTAAACAAGGGAGGGTGGAACGAGAGCTGGATGTCCCGATCCGATCATCGCACGCACTCCCTATCCAAGCGCTGCGGCGCTGTCGCACTGAACCTCACGCTGGCGACTCTGGGGAGTTGTTTTATTTTAAATAAAATGGAGGGCTAGACTCATAAAATAAAACTTTTTGTTTTTATTTGTTTCCTCGGTCAGCAAGATGCTTGTTATATTAATTTACGCATTTGAATATAGTGTTCATATACATCCGTGTCTATATTTGTGGATATGATCCTCCATCTTGCAGCTGTTTTGTTCCGATAACTGTTACAGGTGTGTTTAAGAATATAAAAAAAATTCGAAAAGAAAAAAAAATATAAATATATATTATATATGTTACAAATAAATTCCGGGCAGCACAACAAAAGAGGCGGGGATTTATTTTACTTCCGGCACTATATTATTATTTCTTTCAGTTTATTTTCTTTTTCATTTTATTCTGTACATTTGTACATATCTGCATTCATTTTGTCATTTTATTTTGTGGATATAGGACCAAAATTTGTAATTAATAGCGATAGATAGCTTCCCCACTTTTCTTTCTATTTCTTAAAATGGTGTGCTTGCTTGCTTGCGCTCAAAAATAAAAAGCCGAGAAAATCCACACATAACAGCAAGACAGGCCATATCTGCTTTATTTTTCTGTTCATATATCTGTAAATAAATAAAGATTTTACTACTTTTTAGATACCGCACACACGTGCACACATATAAATATATTCCGAACTGTTACCCTACACCATGACCAGCCTACCCCCTGCATAAACCAACGTTAAAATGCATATAGTTTTTTAGGACACTTCACAGACCGACCGGTTTTTGCATCTCTGGATTATGAGCCAACCCCTGTCAAAAAAAAATCATCAAAAAAAAAAAAAAAAAAAAAAAAATATATATATATATATATATATATATATATATATATATATGTAATCGAGAAAAAATATGTATATTAAAAAAAATGCACAAGTTCAAAAAAAAAAAATATATATATATATATATATAATAAGTGCGCACAAAAAAATAATATATAAATATAAATAATAAACAGAGGTTGATTTATAATTCTCAGATGCTCGACCTATACCATTTTGAATGGTGGATCCTGGAAAGAGTATAGGCCCTTCGCCTGGGACCAGTCCAGTCTTGGGGAGTCGAAAGGCAGGTGGAATACGTTGGTCCTATACTCTGGAGAGAGAATCCAATGTTTCAGGAAAAGTCCTAAGACTTTCAAAATAAAGCGGGTGCTTATCCGGTCAACTGTAGGGAACAAAAAAAAATAATAAAATATACTAATAAAAAGGCACGCTATACTCCAAGCCTAGACAGCCTCTAGCCAGCCTTCTGATACCTTCAAAACCTCATTTTCCTCAGAAACCTGGCCCGAATTTGGAAAGGCAGAGATAATAATGGCCGGTTGATACGGGAAAGTAGTGCAAAACTCAGATCAGAGGGTATCAGTTTCAGATTAGACAGGGGCAGAATCAGTTCAGAGGGCACAGATCCGAGCAGTATGGTAGCCAAGAATAAGCAAACTATGATAGGGGATAGCGACAACTGGAACAGCTGGGAACTAGAAGGGGAAACTCCTGCGTATGCACCTCCTCCTGGGCTTGAAGCTTGGTTAAGAAAGGAACTGGATGACCATGCAAAAAGAATAATGGATCAGGTGGTAAGTGACCTTTTGGCCAGTTTTTCAGAAACTCTTGCCATCTTCTCGCAAAAGGCCAAAATTCCAGAATATGCTCCTAATACATCCCACTCTCCTGAAATAAACTCCCCTGATACCACAGAAAATATCCTTTTCCAAGCCTCCAAAAAACCATCAAATGCCAGCTACCAACCCGGTGATGACCTCCTTGATCAAGGAAATATGATTTCCAATACCCATGGCTCTAACCCATATTCTCCAGAAATCAACCTTAAATCCTCCCCATCTAAATACCTATTACCACGACCAAGAGAATCATTCCCCTTTTGATCCTTCAGATACCTATTTCCACATGATCCCGGGGAACTTAAAAAGAATCATTTGCATACTAGAAAAGGAATCCCTACTGGGCCCAGGTCCATGTAAGCCAATTTCGCTCCAACTATACTAGAAAATTGCCTTTACGTGACGGCCGAAAGCAATCGTCAATACTAAAAAATCATCGCCTTAGACTATATGTGATGGTCAAAACAATCACAAATTTCATCGCATAAAGCCTTGTCGCAAAAACTTTAAGTGATGGTAAAAGTTGTTGCATTATCTCATAGATTTTAAGTGATGGCATAAACAATCACCTGACATGAAAAATAATATTTATTTTTTTAATTCATAAAAATACAAAGCCATCGCATAATCTATGAAAAGACGATTGTTAGACCATCACCTTAGTACTAAATAAGTGATTGCTAAAGCAATCATCTTCACAATAGACGATGGTTTATTCAATCACTTTAGAGGACATTAGGCGATTGGTATTTCCATCACGTTATCTTGAAATACGCGATTGTTTTAATCATCTCTCTAGTGAGCCATAAGTGATTGCTTTGGCCATCATATTATTTAGGAATACGCGATTGCTTTAACCAACGTTTTATCTGAGGTTACACGATTGCATTGATCATCGCTTAATCTCCGTATGCGCGATTGCTTTTATAATCGCTTGATTGTAGCATACGTGATTGTTTTTTCCATTGCTTTATCTCCGAATATGTGATTGTTTTGATCATCGCTTTATATTAAAGTATGCGATTGTATTAACCATCACTTTATTGCTATATGTGACATCACATCATTCGTTATACGTGATTGTTATTGTCATCGCATTAGCTCCTATTAAGCGATGGCTTCTACAATCTAATACACTATAAAATATGATAACATTCACCATCACTTTAACACAATTGATTTTTCCTTACCTAGCTCGATATCAATCATTTTCATAAATTTGTACCACATTTATATACCAAAAACATACAAAACATTTCAAATCAAGCGACTCATAATATTTCATATTGAAGAATTATGTCATATAACTTCATCTAGCAAAATATGTTGTTTAATAAGTCAACATCAAAATACTCGTAACTACCCTTAATAATCTAAAAAAAAGTTTACTTAAAATCCAACTTTACGCATCAACTAGTACATGATTTAATCAAGAGAAAATAACTCAGAAAAATCAATTATCATTAGACTCGGATTCATCATTGTTATCACCATTATCTTCAGTGTCAAAATCATCACAACCACAAGAAAACGAAGGACCATTTGGACCATCCGGAACACCTGAAGCAGCATCAGCTGAAGCACCATCATTTGTAGGAGGCATAGGAGGGGGATGAACAGTGAAATGAGGAGGAGCTGGTATGCCAAACTTCTCAAAAATGTCTTGCATATATCGAGACATCTCTAAAATATAACTACCTTACTCAGAAATATAACTACCCAGCTCTGAAATATAACCACTCTGACTATTCACAATTTTGTACAATTTCGCTTTGTCTTTCTCCAACCTCTCGAGTTTTTTCAAATGCTCTTGAGATGCAATGTGTGTGTCGTAGTCTTTTGAAACACCTGTTTTACTCCACCTTTCGCCAGGTCGTCCAATGAGCCTACCCCTAGTCACACCCCCAACATATTCCTGTCAAATCTCTAAACCAGGATCCTCAATTCCAGTCACGCTTTCATCAGGGGCTAATCCATGTTTTGCGCGTAATTTATTTGCATATTCATCCTAACAAAATAAAACACATGTAATTAATATATGTGTATGCTCAAGAGAAACAAAAACATGTCATGGCATCAACATAAACAATAAACAACATGAACAACACAAAAAACAACATAAACAATAGGTTAAATATCAGCCCAAATCTCTACACCTCAACACGAAAAGCAACATAAACACATTTAAAATGTCCTTAATGTTCCTTATCATAAATTATATATTATCGACATTATGTTCCCTCTGTTTTAAACCACTTATAGAAGAGAGATAGATTAAGGAAAAAAAGTACTGAAATTGTGAGTTATATCATCTCTATATCCTGCTCATGAGGAAAAAGAAGTGTGAAGCCTCACTTAACAGAACACATAATCTAAATTCATAAATAACTACTTCAACATGAATTATAATAAACAAACAAATCATTATGAATCCGGGTACTTACTGCAAGGTTTGCTGATTCTTCATTAGGAAAATATTGGCCACCATCTTTTCCTTAAACCAAATGAGTGAAGCTAAATGTCTCAAATTGTGTTGGAGCACGACCCAACTTATAAAACTATACATGAAAATGATAGAACGTGACAAGATTTAATTGAGAATCAAGAAAGCAACAAAATTATTGCTTTATCATAATAGTAAAAACTTATGAAACTCAAACAGATACCAAAATGATGAAGTCAAACTATACCAATTCAATCTGGCGTTCTTCGTATGTGATGTTTCCAGAAGTATGGGCAATTCCTTTTGTAGATGCTCTATTTTTTTTTACGTAACACACTTGCTTTAAGAAACTTTTCGCTCATCCAATAATCGCACAACTTCTGCCATACTTCAAGGCTTGTCGAACCAGGCTTGTAGACCCTTTTATTCTTTTTTGCCATGGACATAGTACAATATTACCAAATAATATTTACTCCGGTAACATGGGTAGTTTTCTGTCATACCTACTACATCTCTAATGTCCTTGCACCATCCACAATCCATGCTATCAACTTCCTCGAGATGTAATTAACTTAGAAAGTGAGATCTTCTAACTTGCATATAATTAAGATATAAACATCTAGATCAAAACTCAAGCTAGCCTGATTCCGGTAGTAAGTTATCTATGCATTCAGCATCTAGATCCCAAAGCCCTATCCTGATTGAGAATGTAGGCTCACCTACATTCTTAAAGAGGCCTGTGTACAACAGGCGCATCAAAGGGCCACACAGAAGTCCACGATGTGTTGTAGTGTTGATGTCTATTTAGTAGTAGGTGGCTATATACAAGAGGACTACGCTTTTTCGCTACTAGGGTTACAATTTAAATCAGGCGGTTCAATTTCAGGTTCAGGTTCAAATCCAATATATACCATCTTGTCACAAGTTGAGCCCATAAAGGTAGTTCACGAAACAATCTATAAACAATCCTAGCCCAAGCAAAGTTGAGCCTAAGCCAACAATATATTATAAGTCATAAACCGTACATAAATTCTACAAAGTATATCTTTAGTGATTTAACGAGTTTATAGCTAAGCCACTCTGTGCTCATTAATACCTGGACCCTAAAATAATGTTCGAGCTTTAAACGAGCCATTCTCAAGCCAGCTCGGTTTATTATGCAGTCTTTCCTAAATTGTAAAATATCTAAGGCAAATAGATTTTGGGATGTCCCAAAATGAAATATGAAACACTTATTTTGGGTCCTAAGGAGTTGGGGGGAGTGTGTGTGTGTGTGTATATATATATATATATATTTCATTTTTATTTTGATAAATAAATATAATATTAACACAGTGCCAAATCAAGCGACTCGTAAAGTATACATGAGGTGAATACATACACCCAAAAGTCTCCTTACATTATACACTTACATAGCCCAAATAGAACAACTCCCAAAAGATACTCCTAGCTAAGGTAAACAAACAACACAAAAACTCCATCATGAGAAACAACTAACCAAAGAGATATGGCAAGCAAAACAGAAAATGCCAGGACAAAATATCGAATAACAATGAAGCAGCACATCACAATGCAATTCACAGCAAGCTAAGATCCAAACCATGAAACTTCCCATTGCCAACCACAAATTTAAACACTGCTGCTACCCCTGCAATCAACCATTGTGTTTTGCTTCTCTTGATGCACTTGATCTTCTATTAGTATTCCAAAGACACACTTCAGGCCCTTCACCCATACCTTAGATGCCCAATATTGAGTAGTTTGAATCGAATTGTCTGGGGCCAAAATAACTTAAAAGACTAATCATTTAGGCCAGGATCAGGGGTTCCATCAAGCTTTGAAAAAACTGATCTCTACGTTCCCAAATTTTGCTAGACCAACTGCAAATCCAATCCCAATATCCCATGGACTATTAATTGGTATAATAGAAATACTACTAAACTTAATGCATATTGCAAATCTTCTCACCTACCACATACAAGCAAACTCTTACTCAGTGTTAATCACAAGGAGTGTAAATGTTAATTATTGCAGCTGCCCAATTTTTTTATTTTTTTATAGGTACGTATGGCCCTTTGGTATGGGGATTGCCACTTGTTACTAACCTTTTTTTCCTAAAATGTTCTTTTTCAGCACTTCTCCAACTTTCTAGATTATCAGTAGAGGTGGCAATTTTCGTCCATGCCCATTCGCCCATCCAGACCGCCCACTAAAAACTAGGTATGGGCACACTTCAAATTTTAAATGGACATAAACAGGCATGCCCATTTATGCTCATGAAATATTATGGGCTAAATGGGCGCCCAGCTGGTCACCCACGTTGATTTCTATTTTCTAATTTGGTCAGCTCTCCCCCAATTTCACTTCAGTCCGTCATTTTGTCAGCGAGTTCTCAATCGAGAGAGACGACCATGTCCTTAAATCAGACTCTCTCTCAAATACGAACCCTAACCTAAATCCCTATTTCGTTCCTTGCTCGCGAGCACAAATTCGAGGTCAAGGGTTTGAAATTCTATTTCTCGTCTCGGGTAAGTTATTCTAATTCGTTGGAATGTTGTGGTTTTGTAGGTTCAGATTTGTGTGTTATCTTGATGAATTGTGTTCAGACACTGTTAAATGGTTTATTACGTTTATTGGGAAACACTGTTGATTTTTTGCTTATACTGTTAATTATATGAATTAGAAGTTTTCCACCTTTGTGTTGTTGTGTGCTTGGCTTGTTTATTGTATGAATCACTGCCCTGTGCACTGTTATTTAGCCAAGATGTAGTTGAGAGGTGTCCTAGCATCTCCAGTAAAATCAAGACCTAGTTCAGACATGGGTATCTGCTGCAAGTGTTTATAGGATTTGCTGTTGGCTACAAGTCTTGTGAGAATGGTATTAAAAACAATTATTCTAAGTTCTGACATGGGTGAAAGGGAATTCTGTTTAGGGGACAGTGGAGGGAGGAGGTAGGAGGTGTAGGATGTTTAATTAAAACTTTTTCTGTAACATTGATGTAGAAGAAAAATTCTAAAGTCAACAGCTCCAAGCATAGTTCATGTTATCTTAAATCACCAAATTAGAATCCTATTTACTTCAAAAAAAAAAAAAACTCAAATGTTTGCAAAATCAGGCTGCGGAACAGAACCATGAATGCCAAGCAGATTGGTTTCAAACTTCGCAGAGTTGTTAGATTTGATTTTTTTAGGATTCGATGATCAGACAGTTCAGCTTCTAATTTTTCCCCAAATCAAACCATTTACAACCCTATTTGAATGGCTTGTGCACTAAGAGATGTTAGCTTACTTAACAGTTGAGAAATTCATGCAACTATTACCATAGTAGTTTTTTAATGGGGTGTGTTTAGCACTAGTTAGGGTCATTGGGCTTCTTGTTGCTGTTATGCATGATGGTTTTGGTTTGTGATTAGGCCTATGAGGCTGTTGATGTTTAGATAGTGTTTTAGTTCTCATGATGTGTAAAATTGGTTGGGGGCCTATTTGGATGGCTGCTTGTGTTTTAGTTCTCCTCTGTATTTGCTTTTTAATGACAAAAATGGTTTTTTTTTAAAAATAGTTGTAATGGGCAGATTATAGCAATTAGCAACCATCCAAACCAAAGAGTATAAGAAAACAAAGGTAGATATATGATTAATGATTATTAATTTATTCCACCAAACAAATAATTGATGACCCAATCTCTTGGACAACACCAATGTTGAAAAGATTTAAAATTGAAAATATCCAACTGGATCTAGAAAGTGGAATGAAGACACAAGGCAGAAGCTATTACTATAATCTGTAGTTGATCCCATCTGTCAAAGAATGGTCTGGCACTCTGCCCGCATCACCAAATTTGCACTTTGCAGGCATGTCGACGATTACAAGGTTCTTAGTTGTGCCAATTGCAGTTCTGAATTTGTCGATAACATGATAAAGAAACTTAGAAGCACACCGCAGGCAGAAGCACCTGCTCCGGCTCTGCCTCTGCTATTAAAAGTGAAAGCACCCATTTTGACTGTTTTCTATTTTGATGCATTTTTTTTATCATTAAGTTGTTCTATTTATATGCTCTTTTGAGCACCAACGAGCTCTAGCTCAACTGGTACTGCTCACGCGTTGTTAAAGCCTTATCCAAAGGCCTCATTTAGCTACTCACTTATCTTAACGGAGAGGTTGAGTATTCAAGCCCTACCAGAGGCACCCTGGGACTTAACTACTCTCAACCGAGAGGTCGGGTGTTCAAAGCCTCACCAGAGGCACCATTTGTTCGAGCCACACAAAAGGCATCATATATATATATATAATTGTAGCCTTTCAAGGCATTAAAAATAATTTTTAAAAAAAAATTTACTTTAAAAAAAAAAAAAAAAATGCTCTTTTGAGCCTCAGTTGGAATAGTGGTTAACAAAACTCATCCCACTTTGAAAAGTTATTGGAGGACTGAGTCTAGCTATGGGAAACATATGAAACACTTCTTAGGAAGTAGCCTGGAAAATGTTCAGACAACTAATGATAGTGACGAACAAAAAGTGCAGTCAACTACTGATTTTCTTAGTTTTCTGTTGCATTCAGTACTTGAGATTCTTTCAAGTTACAATATGGATACAAGCACGGAAAGATCTTTAGATCTACTTGAGAATTTGCAAGTAAACATCTATTTGTGCGTTGCATATAAGTCCAGCTGGCATTACTTGAGTTTTTACGTTGATGGTGGGACGATGCATTGTCTTCACGAATTATGGGATTCGTGGTTGCAATGTATCGCCGCACCGGATTCGGTTCACACACCCCTCCACTGCTAGCTACAGTGGGGAAGTAGCCCCATTTGTCGTAACCAAAAGAGCGCATTGGCTAGTGTTATTTTCCCGAGTAGAGAGCTCGGACCCGAGAAGAGAGCTCGGTACTTTGATATCCGATCACGGGTATCACTGACACGATATGATTAATATTTGTGATTGCAGGAGCAACACAACGGCATTGATTCGGTATTTTCTCTTAAACCTTTACGTGGCTTACTATGAGCACTTATGTGATAACAAAGTGTTACCTGAGACATGAAATCTAAATGATCATGCTTGTATTGATTGTGAATTAATGAGAGACTTGATATGTATATATGTAGATATATATACTTATACTTGAGAATTCCATGAATGACATAAAGTGTATATATATAGATATACATTCCTTAATATATGTTGATTCTTTGTGAAATGTTTTCTGACTTATTTGGTTTGTTTATGATCAGGGAATTTCACCCTAGTCGTTTGGCCGGTTTAGTACATGAGCAGAGAGGTTATCTTCAGAAGTGTCGAGTATACGACACGCCTTCATGGGTTTTAGTCGTAACAACGCGATGACATGTTTTATTATAACAATGTTTCATTTATGATATGTTGTTTGTAGTAGCGCATCGAAGTCTTTATGACTCACTCCATACTTTACTTTCCAAAGGTGCGCTTGTTCGTTAGCTATGTTGAGGCCGAGTAGATCCGTGCCGTAGCGAGCCACATGGATCGATAGTTGAGTGGAGGTCGTGTTATCCGTGCAGTTATCTCCTCCCGAGCTTTTGCTTGCGGAACCTAGTCCACTTATTTCAGTATTTATATTTGCGTCCTTTTGTTTTGTTGAGGACAGTATTTCTTTTGTAAAGTTATATAAGCTTTGCAGTCGGGTAGATTGTTCTAGTATTGTTGTATTATTCCTATAGCCGACATTTGTAGTCGAGCACGAGTACTCCAGAGTATAGTAAAGTCGCTTGTACCCCGCATAAGAGTAGCTTCGGGGATTTCATTATTTTAGTTATCCTAGTTGTTGTTGTTGTTACCCCGGTATGCTTAGGCCGTGGGTCATTGTTATATCAGGTTGATTTTTGATGAAACACCGGTTTGGAGTGCCGATGGTTAGTTCTGCGTCTGCAATGTTGCGGCACGCGAGTTTCGTTTTCATACCTCGTGAGGCAACACCACTCTTGGTTTCATTTCTTTCAGTCTCGAGCTCTTAAGCTCGAGGGCTTGTTCTTTAACGCTTCCGCATCTTCGAAAATTTGAAATACATATTTTAGTACGGTTTCTTGTTTATGTCTAGAGCTTGTTAACTCGAATGTTTCACTTGCACTTTATTTCAGCAAGTGTTTGTCATTTTTTTTGTAGTTCCAGCGGCACGACCTCGGGATTTTGTACTGGAATCCGGGTCGGGTCGTGACAGTTGGTATCAGAGCTTTTGTTAGCTATAAGCCAGGATAGGATCCATGGCCTAGGTTGGGTTTGGTTTGTCGTCGAGTATTTACCGTCGAGTGTTCTGGTTAGAACCTTATTGGCATGTTCTATTGTGTAAGTATAGGACTTGGATTTCTAAGTTCAGTTGGTCTAGATTTCTATGAATGCATGTTTGTGTCTAGGAAATTATATTCCTCCTATATCGTTACTAAGTTGCAGTTATACCATGTGTGTGCTACTACCCTGTAGAGCTATTGTTTCTTGGTCTGTCGTTTTGATCGAAAAAGTTAGATTGTCGGTCCCAAATGAGATTGTCTTGGCATTCATTAGAGCCAATATTCGTTGTTTCATGTCTCGAGAGCGGAGTGGCTAAGCCTCCCATAGTACCCCGTGGTATTCCGTGATTTCTATATAAGTAAATATAGTTATTGTAACACCTAATCGTGTGTGTTCGTGTTACCTAGTGACTTTGAGACATTGGTTTGCTTTGATTTAAACCTAATGCATAGATGAAAGTATTAGTGTTGTAGTCTTGCATAGTAGATTAATATACTATGTTACATGATATTGATTTTCATGCTTATATATATTATTACAATATGTGTGCATGAGACCGTGGTAAAGGATGCTTATTTGTGATTCACGAACACTCCGCATCCAATACGATGAAAGCTTTTGAAGTCATTTTAGAGGGCCCCTGACTTGATTATCAAGAGGTCTTCGTCGGAGAACTAGAATGGTATAAAGTAGGTTGGAATTGACTGAACCCGTTACCAAAACGAAATGGAACAAGTAAATGGTGTATTGTTATACTTGTACAAATATGTGCATTTTGTATATGAAATTTTTCCTATGAATCGAAATCTTGATTTATGCAATTCTTATGAGTGTAATCCTGAGATTGTTGAACTTGTATTACTTGCTTGAACAAATAACTTGATATGTTGAATACTCCTAACATTATTTGGAGTATTATGATTAAGCCAGAAACCTTAGAATGAAAATTGATTGGTTTTGGTGCAAATACTGCACATGAATATGACCTTATAGCATGATAATTATCTACTTCATCATTTGGTAGCAAGTTATTAAAACTTGACATTCACGCCTTGACCAGGACATGCTGAATTCGAGGACGAATTCTTTTAAGGAAGAGAGGATGTAAAACCCTGATTCCTTAGGATTAACTTGGAATGATTTTGGGTTGAATTTTGTGTAGCATTTCACACGCTCACACGCATGAGATCGATTTTGGGGCGTATTCACGCATGTCAGACACAACCTGTAGTTTAACGGCCATAGCTTTGTGTAGAAGACTCAGAATCAAGATCTGTTTAGTGCGTTAGAAGCTAGACTTCAAGAGCTTTCTAAGAATACCTTATTTGTAATTTTCGGACTTATAGATCACCATAGGCTCGTCTTTGAAGTTGACTTAAATTATTGGACAACATTTGGGCTTTGGTCACTTTTGGCCCATTAGGCTTTGAGCCCATTTTCCTCCCTTACTTGATATTTAACCATAATCCACCATTTGTGAGTTCGAAGTATTGACTTCCAAGCCCGATTTGTTTTTGAATATTTACCTGTTTTTAATTTCGACTCCGCGGGGGTGTTGTACGTGTTGGAGGCTTACTTTGTACCCGAAAATTATGGAATAGTGTAACGGACTCCTTTGAGGTTTGTTATTTATTTAGGGGATGATTATACTCTTATTTAAATTTAGATATAATAATAATAAATTATTATTTGACGTCTAGGGGTAAATAAATAATTAGCAATTGTGACCCCAAAGTGTTTTAGTATTTTAATTGACCCTACAGGGTTAATTCGTATGACAATTAAAATATTGATTGATGGAATAATATAATTGTCCCTACGTGTTAGACATATTTATGTGATATTGTATTTCACTTTACGGAGTCAAATTGGAGTTGATTAATAATTAAATCAACGGGTAGTATGCACCCAGATTTCGTCTGATCGAATTGCTTTTGATGGAGGAACCCTTGGGAAGATTTTTGTTTGGTTTGAGACTTTTAGGACATTTGCTTTAAACACTTGTCTTCCACTAACTAATTGGATTAGATATTTAACAAGTCTTTGTGGAAGTGAAAGACTTCCATCTTCTCCCTCACTTCAACCAACCGTGTTCTTGAGAGCTTGTGTGTGTGAGAAAAGAGTGAGATTAGTGTGTGTGATCTTGGTTCGAAGGGTTCCCGTGATCCGTTTTCAAATCCGAGACCACCGAATCGAAGTCGCCAACGAGGAGCTCAATAGTCTCCAATTAGTTTCTATTTTCACTTCCTTTTTCTTGGCACAAGGTAAGCTACTACCCCTCTCCTTCTTGAGTAAACTAGCTATAAATCTTGCTAGGTTCTTGTAGTAATGGATGCCATGCTATTACCGATGATTTCAACTCTTTATATTAGGAGTTTTTTTGTCCCTGTAAATTTGGTGGGTTTAGCCTGATTGAATATTGATTGGTGTTAGTTGGGAAATTAGGGGGCAATTTGAGAATTTGTGAAGAAAAGAAAAAAAAATGAAGACAGAATTTGAAATGGGTACAGTCCCAGTTTTGGGCAATTTTTCCGAAAATACTGTAGCAATTCCGTCCGTGGTAATTTTCCGATTTCTTGATATGTTATACCTATACATGTTAGGTAACTCCCCGTAAATTATCATTAATTTCCGAATTAAGGAAGTATTTTTAATCAGTCACGAATTATGACTGCGACAGTGATACTGTCACAGGGGAAACAGATTTTACCATAGGATTGAGGTGATCGTATTCTGAAGAATACAAGTCCAAATGAAGTTATTTAAAAGGCTAAATTATAGTTCAAAGAGTCTAGTTTCTGAATATATAAAATTCATGAACTTTAGAGTTGTGAGGAATTAATGGTTGAATTTACAAGTTGACTGGGCAGAATGTGTAATAGCAGGAAATCAGGTTGTTAATCATGCAATTGAAGTGACTATATTTGGATGAATATAAATCCGAATGAAGTGATTTAAAAGGATAAATTATAGTTCAAAGAGTCTATTTTCTTAATATATAAAATTAATGAACTTTGGAGTTGTTACGAATTAATGGTTGAATTTACAAGTTGACTGGGCAGAATGTGTAATAGCAGGAAATTAGGTTGTTATCATGAAATTGAAGTGCCTATATTTGGATGAATATAAATCCAAATGAAGTGATTTAAAAGGCTAAGTTATAGTTTGAAGAGCCTAGTTTCGGAATATGTAATATTCATGAAATTTAGAGTTATGATGAGTTATTGGTCAATTTCACAAAATGGCTGCGCAGAATGAGTTATTACTAAGTTGTAATTCCAATGGTTAGAATGGGTATCTTTCGGTGCATGAACATCGAGTAGAGAAGGATTAATTTGGTTTGAAGAATGAATTACCATTCAGGGTATTGTAGCGTATCCTCAATTTCGTAGAGACCCTTGATGCTCTTAGAGCATAGTGGATTGTATCTAATGTGCGATCATATTCACGTGAATATGAAGGGAGGGGTTTATGAATTAACATGAACTTCAATGAGTTGAGACTACAGAATGAGTTATCATCCTAGAAATATTATAGTGAGTATAACATTGTTGATTAACTACCCTAGACTAACAAAGTAGTCTTGGTGAATGTATGAAGGGCTAATGGTTAAGTAAATACCTTAGCTTGGTTGTATACTAGAATATGAAATTCTATGATTGATTTAGATTAGGACTAAATGCATAATTCCTACATTTGTTGAGATTTGTATTTTGTATGCGTTTGAGAATATGACTCATGAAGCATATATTGTCTTTGATTACTTGATGATTTTATTGGTGTTGATTTCCTGACTTGTATTTAAATTGTTTCCATTACCAAGTGGGCTACTGAAGTTGAAATCAACTTAGGCTACCAACTTGTAATTGACTTAGTGACTTGTGAACTAGGGTTCCTAATGGAGCGAGAACCAGAAATGCCTTAAATGAAAACGTAGAACGAGACCTCGACTCAGAGAATCCATTGACTAGATTACTAGCTTTTGGACCTTGACTTGAATAGAGTGGACAACTTGACACTTGGGATTTTAGAGACTCAATGAGCTTCTATTGTGGTTTTGTGATTATTGTAACAATGTGCATAATCGTATGAGTTTAGTAGATCTTTATATCTACTTGAGAATTTGCAAGTAAACATCTATTTGTGCGTTGCATATAAGTCAGTGGCATTACTTGTTTTACGTTGATGGTGGGGCGATGCATTGTCTTCACGAATTATGGGATTCGTGGTTGCAATGTATCGCCGCAGGATCATTCACACACCCTCGCTAGCTACAGATGGGAAGTAGCCCCATTGTCGTAACCAAAGAGCGCGTTGGCTAGTGCTATTTTCCAGAGTAGAGCTCGGACAGAAAGGCTCGGTACTTTGATATCCGATCACGGTATCAGCGGCGCGATATGATTAATATTTGTGATTGCGAAGCAACACAACGGCATTAATCGGTATTTTCTCTTAAACCTTTACGTGGCTTACTATGAGCACTTATGTGATAACAAAGTGTTACGAGACATGAAATCTAAATGACCATGCTTGTATTGATTGTGAATTAATGAGAGACTTGATATGTATATATGTAGATATATATATACTTGAGAATTCCATGAATGACATAAAGTGTATATATATAGATATACATTCCTTAATATATGTTGATTCTTTGTGAAATGTTTTCGACTTATTTGGTTTGTTTATGATCGGGGAATTTCACCACAGTCGTTTGGCGGGTTTAGTACATGAGCAGGAGAGGTTATCTTGAAGTGTCAAGTATACGACACGCCTTCATGGGTTTTAGTCTAAGTAACGCGATGACATGTTTTATTATAACAATGTTTCATTTATGATATGTTGTTTGTAGTAGCGATCTTGAGTCTTTATGACTCACTCCATACTTTACTTTCGATTGTGCGGTTGTTCGTTAGCTATGTTGAGGCCGAGTAGATCCCGTCTGTAGCAGAGCCACATGGATCGATAGTTGAGTGGAGGTCGTGTTATCCGTGCAGTTATCTCCTCCCGAGCTTTTGCTTGCGGAACCTAGTCCTTTATTTCGGTATTTATATTTGCGTCCTTTTGTTTTGTTGAGGAGAGTATTTCTTTTGTAAAGTTATATAAGCTTTGCGGTCGGGTAGATGTTTTAGTATTGTTGTATTATTCCTATAGCCGACATTTGTAGTCGAAACCGCAGTATTCAGTATAGTAAAGTCGAGTTGTACTTGACGTAGTAGCCGGGGATTTCATTATTTTAGTTATCCTAGTTGTTGTTGTTACCAGTATGCTTTAGCCGTGGGTCATTGTTATATCGGGTTGATTTTGATGGCTTGGCTTAGATGGTTGGATTACTGGTACTTGCAATGTTGCGACGCGCAGTTTCGTTTCATACCTCGTGAGCAACAAACTTCTTGGTTTCATTTTTGGTCTCGAGCTCTTAAGCTCGAGGGCTTGTTCTTGCGCTTCGCATCTTGGTGAAATACATATTTTGAAATGCGGCTTCTTGTTCGTGTCAGAGCTTGTGCTCGAATGTTTCACTTGCACTTTATTTCGGCAAGTGTTTGTCCTTTTTGTAGTTCGGCAGCGACCTCGGGATTTAATGCTTGGAATCGGGTCGGTCGTGACACTTCTTTATGCTTTGTATTCAAGTGGCAAATTCATATACACTTCTTCTTCTAAATCTCCATGCATAAATGCATTGTTAACATCCATGGTCTTTGTGGCGACAGGCCGGGCAGATGGGGCCAGAGGGTCGGACCGCAAATAAGGAGGAAACAAGTAGGCAATAAACATGCAAGGACTTAATTTATAAAAACGACGTGGCCTAACATTAGAGAGCGTAGCACGCCTCGGCACCAAAAGGCCGGATATTTTTAAAACTTTTAAACTGATAAAGTTAAACAATATAACAAGTCTTCGGCGATATTACATGCAGGAACCCAGCTAACGGTTTATGGACAAGGATGAAATAAGAGCTAATAGCATGCTCGGCGGAAGACTAATCAGCGATGGAATGATAACAAGTTAACAAAGCTCGGCACAATCTGCTAGGCACAAGGGTTACAAGTACTACAAGTATTAACCTACTAGCAGCTAATAAGATTTACAATCAAGTTCTACACAAATACCCAAGCATAGTCTAGTTGACTTGCTTAACCCGTCGTCCTACAAAATTATAAACAAGAGTAAGAGGCCATCAAAACCACCTCTTCAAGAATCAACGGTCACCAAAAAGGGCACAAGCACGAAACAGACTAGTCAACGAGCGGGACTGTCTTGCTAGGATCTAAAAGCGATAAAGGGGAAAGGGTAAGTCATAAAGACTTGTAAGCTATTAATCATGCATGTCATGGCAAGATGCAACATTCAAGGCAAGATATAGTCACATAAGCATAGAGTCATATCCCGAGATGCACATTGTTTCACATAAGTGCGCATAAATAAATCACATAGGATAAGGATATATGGAGGCGGGGCCGCTCGTAGTTCTGCATACAAGCGTTATACGGAATGTGCGGGTATCGAATGTGTGTAAGTACATCGATCTTCAGAGGAGATGCAGGGATAGTCACCAATGGTGCTCTTAAATGATTACAACAAGGGAGCTACTTCCCAGCTGTGGCCGGTGGGCGTGTGTGAACAAAGACAGTATGCCAGTGGACTCATGCAAATGCCAAGTAATGTTTTTTAACAAAATTCTCAAGTATAGAGCGAGGTCGGAGAAGCGATCTCGTTCATGACAACATAACTTATTCTCATCAATAACCAAGTAGGATTGAGTTCGACAAGCGAACTCACATGTCAATTAGTCATTCTATAATATGACATTCAAGATCAAGCAAGGTGTCGGTTCAAGTTCAAGAGTCTAGAATTATTATTCTTAGGGAAGCAGCGTTTAAACGTCGTAGGGATTGGTCGGTGAGCGGGTATTGTTCAATGGCTTGCTAAACTTGACTCCGTTGAGTCATCTCTAACAATTCATCCAAGAGAGTTAAGGCGCTAAATGCATCATGAACCTTTTCTAAGTTCTCGTATATGATCGGCTAGGTCATTAATCTATTTAACAAGTAGTTAAGAATATCATCAATAATCAAGCGGGGAATGAGTTCGACAAGAGCGAACTCATATGTCAAATAGGCATTCTATCGTATGACATCAAGAATCAAGCAAGGTAATCAATTCAAGTTCAAGAGTCTAGAATTATTATTCTTAGAGGCGTGTTTAGGGCGTCGTAGGGATTGATCATTGAGCCGTATTGTTCAATGGCTCACTTAAGTTTGACTCATGAGGTCTCTAAACAATTCATCGAGAGTTAAGATGCTAGATGCATCCAAAATCCTTTCTAAGTTCTCGTATCGGTAATTAGGCCGTTAATCACTTAACAACCATAGTCAAGTATTATCATAAGTTGACATTTCATAATTCAAGGAACTTTAGAATCAATATTTCAAAGTTATCAAAAGCCAATAGTCCAAGAACATTTGTTATTCTTAGGAAGACATAGATCACATTCGATTCTAAGCATAGGACCCAAATCAACAGGATGAACAATCCATAGTCAGTGAAACCTAAAATTCATATTCTCCAGAGTTGTCAAGAGTCGTAAGTCCAAGAACATTAGTTGTTCCTAAGGAGGCATAGAACATAATCAATTCTAGGCGTAGGACCCAATCAATAGGAAGAACAATTCATGACATATGGAACCCTAGAAATCATAGTCTCCAAAGGTGGTCAAAATCTATTAGTCCAAGAACATTAGTTGTTCCTAAGGGGACATAGAACACTTTTAATTCTAGGCATAGGACCCCATTTCAATAGGATGATCAATACAAGGCATATGAAACCCTAGAAATCATATTTCCCAAGAGTTATCAAAATCTATTAATCCAAGAACATTAGTTGTTCCTAAGGAAGCATAGAACATAATTAATTCTAGGCATAGGTCTCAATCAACAAGATGATCATATTGTTAAAATCTCAAAGGACCAATTCATTCACAATCATGGCTTGGACATGGTAGGCATGGAAATCAAAGGGAAAAACATGGCAAGTCTAACATACAACCTAAGGGGAAATCAATAGCTTACATTCACCAAGGAAAAGGAAGGTTGGAGCACAAAGTAATCGGATGGAAAGCGATCTCTCGTCGGTAGCTTCACTCAGGTAGTCTCGGTTTGGCAATCGGAGGTCGGGAGCTCAATCTAGGGAAGAGACACACACTAATCTCACCTTTCACACACACAAGCATGGCAAGGAGAGAAATCTGATAATGGGGCTTTAAGTTTGATTAGCAAAGGGGTGGAGCTTTTATACCTTGCATGGTTTGGGTGGAATTCCACATGTCAAGAGGAGGAGGAGTGGTGGAATCCACATGTCAATGGAGGTTGCTTGAGATTAGGACTAATCTAACTTGATTAGGGTTTAATAGGTTGGATTAGGGCCAATTAGGAAGGAGGTTTAAGTGGCTAATTGGATCACAAAAGGCTGGAAGGAGGAAAATCCCGTGAAGCTGATCGGAAAGTGAGGCGGGCGCCTCATGCCGGCCGACCGCCTCGAGATCTTGGGAAGGGTTCCATTTTCATTTGCTCTCGTACTTGGGGCGGGCGCCTCGCTCGAGCCATGCGGCCGCTGAACTTGGAGCACCAAAACTTGACCTAAACAAGTCTAAATGGTCCCAAGCTTATGGGCAACCATTCTAGGGTCTAACACAACTCAAAACATGTCGAAACACACCGAACAACACCGGAACAAGGTAGGACAAGGCTCGAATCATGCGACGATTGGTTGGCGAATCAAACCGGATCAACGCTAATAAAACTAGGATAACTTGGGCATGAAAAGGATTGTTTAAACATGGTTATGACTTGAATACAAGTCCGGGAACTCAAGGAAACAATTCGCACGTCGAAATACGAGCAAGCGGGAGGCAATCGCTAAGGCCAACAAAGCAAGAAGGTTTCTAAACTTCCAATCAAGCTTACTATGATCAAGGTGAATGTTCTAAGTCATCTATGGAGACAATAGAACTCTAACAAGTCTTGGTTGAGTGCTAAACATGCTAAGGCAACCACTCAAGAAACGGGCAAGGCAAGCAATGCGTAGAAGGTATTCAAGCAACTAGGCACGTAATACTCCAATGTGAGCATGACATGGACAAATAGAAGTGTCTAACATGTTAAGGCATAATACAAGCATGTTATTAAGGCAATAAACAAGTAATGGGTTTGGGTTCTCACATCCTCCCCCACTTAAAGGAATTTAGTCCCTAAATTCTTACAGAGTCATCGATAGGAAAGGGTATCTCTCTCCATATCAAGCTCGGTCTCCCAGCGTGGCTTCCTCAATATCATGATTCTTCCACAAGACTTTCACTAACGGAATCTTCTTTGTCCTCAACACTTGCTCTTCGTGTCAAGAATCCTCACGGCTTCATCATAAGAAAGGTCGGGCTCAAAGTAATCTCATCATAGGTAAGGACATGCGACTCATCCTTTAGTACTTGCGTAGCATCGAGACATGAACATCATGAACATCAGATATAGAAGGCGGCAATGCTAACCGATGCGCCAAAGCTCCAATCCTTTCTAGGATCTCGAATGGTCCAATGAATCGAGGCGAAAGTTTTCCTTTCTTCCCAAATCGCTTAGACTGCGCGTCGAGGCGATACTTTCAAGAATGGTCACTGACACGAGGAAATTCTAAGTCGCGTCTTTGGTTGGCGTGGCTCTTACGTCTACAGGGGCGTAAGCAATCTATCTCTAATAAGTTTCACGCTCTCGGTAGGCGTTGTACCATCTCCGAACCCCAAAGCTTAGCTTCACCAACCTCATCCCGACAAATGGTGAGCGACACTTACACCCATATAAAGCCTCATATGGCGCCATTTCAATACTAGGTGGTAACTATTATAATAAGCAAATTCGACTAATGGCAAATGAGAATCCCAAGCGCTTGAAATCCATGGCACAAGCACGTAACCCAAGCCTTCTAACGAGGCATCGATAAAAAATCACAAGGTTCCGACAGGCAATGCTAAGATAGGAGCCGTAGTCAACCTCCTCTCGTGACTTGGGTACACGAGGATATCATCAATAAACACAACCACAAAGCAATCAAGATATTCATGAAAAACCTATTCATCAAGTCCATAAAAGCTGCAGGCGTTGGTCAACCCAACGGCATCACAACAACTTCATAGTGGCCGTAGCAGCGTGCGAGGCGTAGAGGGACATCCTCCTCTCAAACTCTCAACTAATAATAGCCACTCCTCAAGTCAAGCTTGGAATAAACAAGCTGAACCCGAAGTGGATCAAAGAGATCATCAATGTGTGGCAAGGGATACTTATTCTTGATAGTATTACGGTTCAAGTGATAGTCTATGCAAAGTCGTAAACTACTATATTTCTTTCACAAACAATACCGGTTGCACCCAGGGACACTCGGTTAAATGAACTCTATCTTGAAGTTCTTGCAACTACTCCTTCAATTCTCACAACTCATTTGGAGCTATTACGTAAGGTGTTCTAGATATAGGCGAGTCACTGGCAATAGCTCAGCATAAAACTCTAATTCTCGGCGGGAGGCATGTGTAGTCCCAAAGTGGGTGCTTTCTGAGGACAAGGCAAGAAGAGGACAAGCACTTGCAAAACAGTAGTGCGAGTCGGACAGTTGAGCTAACGAGCTCAATAAAGGTAGAGAAGTCGTATACAAAAATACGGGTCATGGAGACATGAATCTGCGGAGGCGATAGGGAAAGAAATGCTTAAATATCATCTCCAATCAATTCCAAGGTCGAGTCATCTTGACTCTCGACAGGGTTCAAGGACATTATCGAGGTTTACAGAGTTCCAACAAACGTGGATAATGAGGTGAAAATTCTTCTTTATCAACTAAACAGGTGACTCGAATGCACGTGCAATAGTTGCACCAAACTAGCAAACTTTCCAACAGAGAGTTTTCCAGACTAACTAAATTATTCCGGTCACAATACGAATCTATAGGATCTAACGTCCTAACAATAAAATCAAGTAGTCAATCATCATGGACCACATATTCGCCTTTCAAAGAAGGCATTCAATACCACGCAATTCATTCGATCATGTCACAGGTTCAATTTATTCGTAGCATGATTTCAATATACACGTTGCACATATTTGCCAAGTAAAACAAATGCCACTTTCAATTTCATTCAGGTTGGTCAGAGGTTCGATCAATTCCTATATCATATTATACCATTCTAGTTCTCAGAGCGAATACCTCTTGATAATCAAGTCGGGGGCCTCGAAGTGACTTAAAGCTTAAAATGTAAGGATGCGGGAGGAGTTACAAATCACATAAGAGCATCCTTTATGAAGGTCTCATGCACATATAATATAGTTACACTTAGGCATGGAAATCAATATCATATACATAGTATTTTAATCTACCATGCAAGTATACCATGTATGGAACATTCATACCCTTAACGATTCACTAATGATAGATAAATTCTTTTACAAAATGCTAATACTCTATTAATGCATTAGTCGAATAACGGTACAAGACAATAACTTAATAATCCTTGGCTAGCAAATAGTTATTAGCTAGAAGACCTCAAATCACTTTGGGTCAAGACGTAAACGAGCTAACGATTAATCCAATCATCGGTCAGGCGATCACCTATCGGGTACTCACCCGATCTCAACTTGAAACCACAGCGATACCTTGATCATTAGGGTATCCCTTCAATCTCAATAACATGAAGCGAGGGAAAGAGTCCTCTTCACGACACTATGCAAACCAGTACTCACGATTAGGCACTACGAGAAGATATATATACTTATGTAGGAATCAAGGAATACACTAGATACTACGGGAGGCTTAGCCCGGCGGCTCGAAGGTGTAACACGTTCAAGGCACTAATGGACACCACGATGATCACGCTCGGAATCAACTGAGCTTATGAGTCACTCACTGACGGACAAGAAACAATAGCTCTACAAAGCAACAACACACACTCTTGGTATAAGCTGGCATTGAAAGTAAAAGCGGGTGAAAGGTAATATTCACCCATGAACAACGTACTCGAGAATCTAGATTACAATGAACTTAGGATTCTAAGTCCTATTCATTAACGAAGAATGCGCCAATAAGGCATGAAGAGAACACTCAGCGTCATGATTCACACAAAAACTAACCCAACTAGGCCATGGAACCTATCTGACATAGCTAACGAGCTCGATACCAAGCTGTGGCGACCGGCCGAGGCAGAGATGGGACCGAGGTCGGACCGCCCAAATAAGGAAAACAAGTAGAGCAATAAACATCAAGGACTTAATTTATAAAAGCTTGACGTGGCCAACGACATTAGAGACGTATCACTCGGCGCCCAGCGGCCGGATATTTTTAAAACTTTTAAACGATAAGCAGTTAAACAATATAACCAAGTCTTCGGCGATACTACATCAGGAACCCAAGCTAACAGATTTATGGACAAGGATGAAATAAGAGCTAATAGCATGCTTTCGGCGGAAGACTAATGCTTGAGTGGAATGATAACAAGTTAACCAAAGCTGGCTACACAATCTTAGGCACAAAAAGGGTTACAAGTACTACAAGTATTAACCTACTAGCGACTAATAAGATTTACAATCAAGTTCTACACAAATACCCAGCATAGTCTAGTTGACTTGCTTAACCCGTAGATCCTTACAAAATTATAAACAAGAGTAAGAGGCCATCAAAACCACCTCTTCAAGAATCAACGGTCACCAAAAGGGCCTGAAACCGAACTGACTAGTCAGCAGCCGGACACTGCTTGCTAGGATCTAAAAGCGATAAAGGGGAAAGGGTAAGTCATAAAGACTTGTAAGCTATCAATCATGCATGTCATGGCAAGATGCAACATTCAAGGCAAGATATAGTCACATAAGCATAGAGTCATATCAGGGATGCACATTGTTTCACATAAGTGCGCATAAATAAATCACATAGGATAAGGATATATGGAGAGCACCACCAAGCGTAGTTCACATCTGGCGTTATGGAATGTGGGTATCGAATGTGTGTAAGTACATCGATCTTCAGGAGATGCCGGGATAGTCACCAATGGTGCTCTTAAATGATTACAACAAAGGGAGCTACTTTCCCACTGTGGCACAGTGGAGGCGTGTGTGAAACAAGCAGTATGCCGGTGGACTCATCTGCAAATGCCAAGTAATGTTTACTTAACAAAATTCTCAGTATAGAGCCGAGGTCGGCGAGCGATCTCGTTCGTGACAAGTCAACTTATTCTCATCAATAACCAAGTAGGATTGAGTTCGACAAGAGCGAACTCACATGTCAATTAGTCATTCTATAATATGACATTCAAGATCAAGCAAGGTAATCAGTTCAAGTTCAAGAGTCTAGAATTATTATTCTTAGGGAAAGCAGCGTTTAGAACGTCGTAGGGATTGGTCGGTGAGCGGTATTGTTCAATGGCTTGCTAAACTTGACTACGTTGAGTCATCTCTAACAATTCATCGAGAGTTAAGGCGTTAAATGCATCATGAACCTTTTCTAAGTTCTCGTATATGATCAGCTAGGTCATTAATCTATTTAACAACCGTAGTTAAGGAAATTAATCTCATCAATAATCAAGCAAGGTAATGGAGTTCGACAAGAGTCTAGAACCATTATTCTTATGG
>JABEVN020000923.1:0-27364 GCA_013146195.2 Codonopsis lanceolata | reverse complement strand
AATTGTGGGCCAGTCTCTTTTGGTGGAATTATAATTGCCTAGATCTCCTATATTTATTTTAAATCACTAAAGTACACTTTGGGAGTAAAATGACGAAGATACTCTTAATGAAGAAAATGCGTACATGGGACAAAAGCCATTGCCTGTAATTCACAATTGAAATCTATCCAAAATGTGGGTATCGCAATGCACAATTGAATCGCGATGCAAAAAATCCATAGCCCAAATTTGGGCATCGCAATGCACTGTCAAAAATCTTAGCTCAAATTTGAGCATCGCAAAACTTCAAGCCCAAAAAAGCTGATTAAACCACTTTTCGCCTTAAAACGAATACATCAAAAGTTATGTCATGCCGACGGAAGAGTCCTCAACCTTTTTATTTATACTAGTGTATCTGCTTTCAAACCGACAACTAACACCTTTAAACTTCGCTCTTAAGACTTCATGTGCATTGCGATGCCCAATTTTGGGTGAGACTTCAATTGTCCATTGCGACGCTCGTATTTTTCATTGTGATGCCCTACTTTGGTTGAACTTCAATCCAGAATGACGCACAACTTTTTCATTGCGATACCCAATTTTTGTGGGGCTTCAATTGTCCATTGTGACGCCCGTCTTTTTCATTGCGATGCCCAATTTTGGTGGGACTCCAATTGTCCAATGCGACGCATAGCTTTTGCTTTGCGATGCTCAATTTTGGGTGTGGGCATTGTCCACGATTTGTTATTCATTAAGGGTATCTTCGTCATTTTATCCCCAAAATATATTCTTTAGCTGGAAAAAATTATCATAGACTTTTCCTGCTATAATTTCACCAAAGGAACGAGCCGAATTTCTCCCGATCAACAATAATTAAAGCCCAACCAAAAAAGAAGCCCAATTTCCCTAATAAGTCTTTATTTTTTTTTGTAAAGAAGTTTCTACATATTTAATTTTTTGGAAAAATAACAGGCCGGTCCACTTTTCAAAGCTTCTAATCGCTACAATCCCGTGTGTTTTTTTTTAAACCGAAAAAGGACAGTTTTGAGGTCGAAAAAACTACTTGTCCTTAATGAGCATCAGGTGCGTTACAGAAATGACTCATGGTGCATTGACTATTGAACCACGATTTATCAATTTTATTGCATTAATTTTTGCATCGCGATTCAATAGTTTAATTGTCTAGTCATATTGCACCGCGGTTCATCAGTTTTATTGCATTAATTTTTGCACCACAGTTCAATAGTTTAATTGTCTAATCTAATTGCACCGCGGTACCAATTTTTATGTACCGCGATGAATTAATTTTTGAACCACAATACATATATTTAATCCAAGAAGCACTGAGGTATCAACTTTTATGTACCGTGATACAAGAACCAGACCACGTCTTCCATCTACTTCTTCCATCTCCTCCGTCGTAAGCTTTCTTCTTCCTCCTCCTTCTCCGCCTTCGTCCCAACTGAAAAATCTTTCAACCCAGCACAAATCCATTATAGTTTCGTATTTCATGAATTAAAAAAACCGTTTTTACCTTTCGGGGGTGTTGCCCCCTCGACCCCCGCGACCTGACCGTGCATGTCGATCCTCGTTTTGTTACCCAATAATGGTGATTTTTGAATCTAAAGTGTATTGCTGGAATTGTTGAAGGAGACGATGACATTTTTGAAACAATATTTCAAAAAGTGGTCATTTGCGGTTGAAAAAAATAACAACGTACTAGAAGAATTATAAACTTTGGAAAATGGACCGGCCTTAATTTTACCATAATTTTTTCTTTTTCGGATTTTTACCCATAACTATATTCCTAAACTAATTTGGGCTTTGGTTTGTAGAGTTAGGCCCAAACAATGTAAGCTCAACTGCACAATTGATAGCCTAATGGCAATCAACAAACCAAATGTAATTATAACTTGGTTGAAATTCAGATCGGTTCCATCAAAACAATTTTCAACCGATTTACGCCCCTATATTATTTTCATAATCGGAAATAGGCATGTCTGCTTCGCTACATACAAAATCATGTATCACTACACAAAATAAGGCAACTTTATGCTTCACGATATCCAAATGATACGTCGCGATGTATGAAATGCTTTTTTCTGGTTACGAAAAAATATAAGTGTAAAGCGATTGAAATGAACTGACTAAAGTTTCCTTATAAACTTATCGTATTTCAGTTTTTTCTTAGCGGCCCGACTCCAAAACTTTGACCTAAACCACCCTTGACTTGATTTATTGAGTCCACCTCCATTTATTTATTACTCTTTCCGTTTTTATATAATTGTTCTTCTTTTCTTTTTTATCCGTTTCAAAATAATTGTTTTTTTTTCAAAATTTTCATTTTTAAGAAAACACTTTTACCAGATTACCTTTACTTTTTCTACTTGCTTTAATTATGACCACATGGTCAAAGGCAGTAAGGAAACCACATATTACACCAATATTTATAATATAGCCAAATTTTTTTAAACGGTATACCGAGTTAAAAAGGACAATTGTTTAAAAACGGATGGAGTATATTATTTAAAGGAGAACCTCAATTTATATATTGGAGTCCTTTTCTTGACTATGGCGATATTGGAAGGAAAACTATAAGTCATTTTCATTTGTTAGTTCATTACGCGGTCCCCATGGCGATTATTGGAAGGAAAACTAAAGTTTTTTAACCCATTTTCATTTGTTGTCAATAGCTTGATCCCCCACATTAGAAAATCAACTAGTTTTTAACGTTTGTTAAACGTACGTTAACTAAATCGTACATAAACAAAATAATGAGGATAAAAAATATTGAAGGATAAAATAAGAAGAATCGGTTTATTAACAATTACACATAAGTATATTACTAATCATTATAGAGTAATGCTTGGGTCACTCTCATTTTGCACCAAAATATGAGTACTCTGTGATGTGGCATACTATCATTGGCTGGAGTGCTGGGACCCACAAAATGTCCAACCAATGAGAGTATGCCACATCATAGAGTACTCATATTTTGGTGCAAAATGAGAGTGACCTACGGCTACATGCAATTATTGACTTTGACACTTGTTAATTGTTATTACATATGATACCAACAATGATAATTCTCTTCTTTGGAACATGAAAGAAAGTCTTATATCGGATGTAGTTAATGACAATTTTAGGATAAAAACATTTTCTCCAACATTGCTTCATTTCAAAAAATTTATTTCAATAATATGATCCACAAGATTTGTGATGATTAGTCTTGTTCAATTACACAACCTCGCAGCATAGTCAATATTTCTCAATAGCATTACTAGAACACCAATTTTAAATGTCAATTCATGACCTAACAACCCTGAACACTTTATACTATTCAAAAACTCTATAGAATGAATGTTTTTGAACAAACTTGAATTTTTTCCGTCTTACAAATAAAATCTGAACTCAAATAAGTTCTTCATTTTAAATGATTATTTTTATTAAATTATATTTGTATTTTATGAATAAATAAATATCAGATAAGAAAATAAGCTAAAATAAAAAAACACGAAATTATTTTAGTAACCTCAGTTTAAATAGTTTTTGTTTTATTGACTCCGTAACTATTATTTTTGTTACATCAAATATTTTTATTTTACTATCATATTTTTGTTTTACTTTTTTTATAAGGATTTTTTTTAAAACTTTTGTTCCGTAAATTATTTTATTTTACTAACCTCCGCATTAATTTTTTTTGTTTTATTGATTCTGCAACTTATATTTTTATAGTGGTTTGTTCCACAAATTATTTTTATTTTACTAACCTCTTATATTTTTGTTTTCTTGACTCCGGAACTATTATTTTTTGCTTTAGTTACTATTATTTTTGTTTAAAGAGAGAAAAATGTTTAAATATAATTAAAAGAGAGAAAATGGTGGTGATGATAGAGAAATATAAATACAACCAGAAGAGATAAGATAGGAGAGAGAAAGAGTGAAATGGTAACTCAAAAGTCAAAAATTCAAAAGTATGATTTTGGAGGGATAAATATACCTTTGCCATTATATATATATATATATATATATATATATATATATATATATATATATATATATATATATGTTAGTTACTATTTTTTTTTGTTTAAAGAGAGAAAAATGTTTAAATATAATTAAAAGAGAGAAGATGCTGGTGATGATAGATAAAATATGGAGAAGACAGAAGAGAGAAATATAAATACAATCAGAAGATAGAAGATAGGAGAGAGAAAGAGTGGAATGGTAACTCAAAAGTCAAAATTTCAAAAGTATGATTTTGAAGGGATAAATATATCTTTGCCATTATATATATACTTGATACTAGATTCTGAGCCCGTGCCTATGACACGACGCTAGTTTGAGACTTGATTGATATATGGAGCAGACAATGTTGAAATAAATTAATATTTATTTAGAATTTTATAGAAGTTAAATATATGTACACTACAAAACGAAAATGGGAGAAAACCCAAATACCTAACAAAATAAAACATTTTACTTGGGCATTTAATTCAATTTATTAAAAAATAGATATGTAAAAGAACATTTTATTATTTTCTCAATAACAAAAACTCAGTCTTCTTCTGGGAGCTCTTGCTTCACAACAATGGTTGATTTAGAAACATGAGATGCAATAACTTTGTCCATTATTTTCACCTACACATGAGACAAATAAAATTCAAACCAATTAGTTAACCATATTTTATGCATTATAGTCGTTTAATTAAAATATAAAAAAAGAACTTACTCCTTAATCTACAAAACTCCAATCCTCCCACATATCATCATACAGTATTGTGGGTATATGTCCTGCTACAACTTGAGATGTAAGTGGAGAGGGTGTCGGAGATGCAGGTGGAGTTGGAGGTGGGGTTGAAGGGGTCTATTTGAAACAATGAGTAAGATAGAAATTATGTAAATGTAAAACTTGTATCAAATGTAATTATTAGCGCTTATCTAAAAAAAGTAGTGCTTACAAATTCTTCTACAAAATCAGAATCATAAGAATCAGGTGGAGGGGGAGGTGGTGTTGAAGGTGGCGTGTCAAATGGAGTTGCGGGGACCTATTTGAAAGCGTGCGTTAGTTAAAAAAAACTATATAAATCTTAAAAATAAGTTATAGTTAGATTCAAGAAAATCATGTAGCTTTAAGATAGGATTTTATACCTATTGTAAAAGTATTATAGAAGAACTTCCGGATAAACTATATTTGTTGTCGAAGTTTCTTCTTCTGATGGCAAGAGGATTGTTATTCTACTAAATGTAGTACATCGAGATAGTACAACGTATAATTGACATGAGTAAACACTGGCGTTCGAAGGTCAATGCCGACTAATTAGAAAATCATAGATAGATTTGTTATCCATATCTATTTATGCGGTAACGATTAATTATAATTTTTGCAAAAATATGTTTAAAAATGTTGGCAATCAAAAATCTTGTTTGAACTACTTTATCGTTGATAAAATACTAAAAATTAAATCATAAAAAACACAATTTAATCAAGTTTAAGATTTATAGGTATTTATTATTTTAGAGTTAATATATTATTAGAACAATATTATTTAGTGGTTTACCTACCTTGTATAGGTTTCTTGTTACTATGTGTATCTTCCTATATATTTGTATCTTCCTATAAATATGTAAACCTAATTTGATTCAATCAATAAAATGCTTGTGCCATTATTAGATTCAATCAATATCGGTTTCTACAATTACATCAAAGTCATCATAATCTAAAAATTAAAAAATTAAAACAACTAACTAAATTAAAAGATCTAAATAAAGTAAAAAACAGTTTGAAGAATTGAGGCAAATGTTAGATACCAAATTTAAACCATTCCCAGTTTCTTGTTTCTTCTTCGAGTAATTCTCATTATCCGCTTCATCAATAGAGAAACCAATGATAGTCATCGCCTCACCTATAGAGAAACCAATCATGATAGTCAACTTCAATTCGAGGCAGTTCAAGTGATTCGATTTTGTTATTCCTAAACAAAAGACAAATGATATTACGAGCTAGAGCTTGTAGTGTTATTACAAGCTTGTAGGATTATTACGAGCTTTATTGTTAGAGCTATTAGATGATTAAGTTGATAATAATTTGGAATATTCATATGATCATGTCATTACTTATAATATATCATATTTCATCTAACGGTGTAAATATTCAAGTAGATTTAACCTAGCAATACTAACATTAAAGCTTGTAATAATATCACAAACTCTAGCTCGTAATATCATATCTCTGAACAAAATGCTACAAATCTATATCTATATAATGACAATGGTAGATTTCTCCTTCTAAAATCTCACTTTTGAATTATTGACTTTTGAGTTACCATTTCACTCTTTCTCTCTCCTATCTTCTATGATTGTATTTCTCTTTCTCTCTTCCGTCTCCTCCCTATTTTCTCTCACATCACCATCATCTCATCTCTTTTAATTATGTTTAAACATTTTATCTCTTTAAACATAAAAAATACTAACTAAAACAAAAATAATAGTTCCGGAGTCAAGAAAACAAAAATATAAGAAGTTAGTAAAATAAAAATAATTTATGGAACAAGCCACTATAAAAATAAAAGTTACAAAATCAACAAAACAAAAATAATTTAATGCGGAGGTTAGTAAAATTAAATAATTTACGGAACAAAATTTTAAAACAAATTCTTAAAAATATATATGTAAAAAAACGTTAGTAAAATAAAAATATTTGATTGAACAAAAATAATTGTTACAAAGTCAATAAAAACAAACAAAATTTAAACTAAGGTTACTAAAATAATAAAAATAATTTACGGAACAAAAGTTTAAAAAAAATTCTTAAAAATAGCTATGTAAAACAAAAATACATTAGTTAAATATAAATATTTTATGGAACAAAAGTAATAGTTACTGAGTCAATCAAACAAAAATAATTTAAAACGAGGTTAGTAAAATTATAAAAATAATTTACGGAATAAAACTTTAAAACAAATTCTTAAAAATACTTATGTAAAACAAAAATACGTTAGTAAAATAAAAATATTTTTTGGAACAAAAATAATAGTTACAGAGTCAATAAAACAAAACAATTTAAACTGAGGTTAGCAAAATAATAATAAAAAATTACGGAATAACAGTTTTACGTAAAACTAATTCTTAAAAATAAAGCAAAAATAATAGTTACGAAGTCAATAAAACAAAAAAAAAAAATGAAAGTTATTAAAATCAAAATAATTTATAAAACAAAAATAATAGTTAACGGTAAAAATAATTTCGTTATTTTGATTTTAGCTTATTTTTCTTTTCATAAATTTATTTATTCATAAAATACAAATATAATTTAATAAAAGTAATCATTCAAAATGAAGAACTTATTTGAGTTTAGATTCTATTTACAGGGCAGAAAAAATTCAAATATGTTCGAAGACATTCATTATATAGAGTTTTTAAATTGTATAAAGTGTTCGGGGTTGTCAGCCAGGAATTGACACTTAAAATTAGTATTCCAGTAATAATATTGAGAAACATTGACTAGGTTATGCAATGGAACAAGACTAATCATCATAAATCTTGTGGATCACATTGTTGAAACAAAATTTTTGAAAGGAAGCAATGTTGGAAAAATGTTTTTACCTCAAGATTGTCATTAATTCTATTTGATATAAGACTGTCTTTCAAGTTCCTTAGAAGATAATTTTCATTAATTACTGGTATCATATGCAATGACAATTAACAAGTGCCAAATTCAATAATTGTACGTACGTCTCTTTTTGAAAAAAAAAACCAGTAATTTAGACATGGACAGTTATATGTCGTGGTTTCTAGAGTAACAAATTATTTTGGTTTGAAGATATTGATATGTAGTGAAGATGAAAAACCAACTAATAAGACAACCAATTTTATGTATAAGGAAATTTTTTAGAATCTATAATGATTAGTGATATACTTATGTGTAATTGTTAATAAACCGATTCTTTTTATTTTGTTTACGTATGATTTAATTGACGTGCGTTTAACGTACGTGTTAAAAAAACTAGGATGAAATAATATTGTGGCAAATGGGTATGATCGAATCGGTCTAGCCAAATTTCAGCGGGTATGGAAGTGCATGGGCTTATTGCATGTATATTTCTTGGGTTTGAGTTTGGTATTTGGAAAAAAAAAAATAAAAAAATATATATGTATATATATATATATATATATAATATAAAACAGCTCAGGCAGTTAAGAAAAGCTAATTACCGGTCAGGATTTATTTTTACCAAACACAATCACTGACTAGGATTTAATCTAATCTCAGGCGGTTGAGAAAAGCTAATTACCGACCGGGATTAATTTTTACCAAACACAATTACTGGCCAAGATTTAATCTGATCTCAACCGTTTTTATCTCCACAAAATCCACTCCTCATTATGTTTCTCTCCATCTCTTTCTCTCTCTTCCCTAACCGTTTTTATCCACATTTTTTATCTCCTTAATCCTTTTCTCTCTCAATCTCTATATCTTTCTCTCTCTTCCTTATCAATAAAATCTTTTTACTAGCCTGCCTAATACACTTTTTCTATAGACTATTTTATTACATTAGTTTTCAGAATGTATTTTATAGTGTCATTATTCATTGATAAGTTACTAGATTTTGTCTTAAATATTTTCAATATGTATATTATTTTTAGTTTGATGATATGCAGTGATACACGACAACAACGAAAAGAAATATCCAAATATTCACCAAAGATACATATGTTGTACAGAAAGTACATAATAGAATTTGAGCTTATTGTGCTTAACAAGAACAAACATTACTCGAGTCATTTAATATAGGGATGACAATTGAGTGGGTTGGATCGGATATGAGTTTGGTCGAAATGGGATGGGTTGAAATGGGTGATGGGTCAGAAAATGTTGATCCGTTTCGATCCGTAATTTTCCATCAAATAACTTATATTTATATAGCAAAAAAATAACGAGTCGAAATGGATAACGGGTTCTACACACTTTAACCCGACCCAAATCGACTCGTTAATTTATTTTGCCAAAAAATGTAACAACTTAGGTTAAGTTGGGTAATTTTCAAATTGTGTTAGGTGAGTTAGCAGGTTTTGGATTATAATTACCAGACATAATTTAATAGGAAGACGTTACTCATTTTGGACATAGTCAAATTCGTCCTAGTAGCATCAAAAGATATTTTGTATTTTGGCTCATATGTAAAAAGAAATATGCATTTATTAATTTATTTTTATCATACTCGGTTCATACATTGATCACGCTCATACTGACACCGTTATTTATTAATAAATTCCTAAACCGGCGCCGTACCATCGGCACGGGTAAGAGAACTAGTATATATATAAAGTTGGCGAGGAGCACTATATATGGTTGTGCCACCTCACCCACTTTTGTTAAATCTCAATTGTGAAGACATGACTTTTCAATTCATGAAGACTATTTGTTTTGCAGCCATTAACTAATAATAATACTTAATAATAATTACTATAATAAGGGGAATTAGAATATAGGCATATATATTAGAAGAAGTGTTTTAACTAAAGGCTTCTTCATAACAACATTTGATAAAAACTCTTGCTAATGGGTATGGATGAAAAGGACTTGGGTAGGCCAAAAGGTTTTCTCTCACTATCAAAGATCAAACCTCTCGGCTCTTTCTTCATCTTTCACAAGCCTTTTACGCAACAAGATAAAGATAGCCTCCAAAATGTCTCTCCTCTCTGTTGGGGTTTTATCTCGCTTTCTCCCCTTCTCTCTCGCTTTGTATTTAGAGAGATAACTCCGACAAGTCTATCTCTCCTCCAATCCTCCTCTCGCCATCGGTAACTTTCATCAATTCCTTCTTTTGAAGAGTTTCATTCTTTTGGACATCACTAGAGAATTATTCCTTCTCACCTTGCTCCTCCTTTTACTACGGTTAGACTTTTTAGTTTCTTGATTAATTTTTTTGTTATAATTATGCTTTTGATTTTGATTTTAGTTTTTGTATTTTCTTTCTGGATGATAATATATTGATAGCAACTTATTGGGATTTTTTTTAAATTTTGACAGTGATTTTAGTTTTAGTTTTCATTTTTTTGTAAGTTTTTATCTTAGTTTTGGTTTTTGTTTAGACAATTATTTTAGTTTTTATTTATGGTTATTTCTTAGGAAGCGAAACGAAAAAAGCATTTTATTCCTTCACTACTACAGGACTATCTACGAGAATTTAGGCGATTTCGGTGATTGACTTTTTATTTTGATGGATGTTAATTAAAAATTTGCTTTAATTTTGGTTTCATTTTCATTTTTTTAGATAATACCATGATTTTTAATGATCTATTGACGTTGGCCCTCACAATTTGTTTTATTTTTTAATTTTGTTCATTCAATTATTTTGATATTACTTTTATTTGTTATTTATTTTGGATTTTAAATAAAATTTATGTTTTATTGTTGTTATTGATTCCTAGATTTGTTTTATGTTTCAATTTTGGTTTATGATTCTCGATTAACAGTTTTGTTTCAATTTGAGCTTTTGCTTCTATTTTGATTTTAAAAAAAGTAATTTTGACTGATTATGATTTTTTGTTTTGGCATCGATTTTAGTTTTAGTTTAGATTTTGGTTTAAGTTTTTATATTGGGTTTGATCTTAATTGTTGCTTTTTTAATTGTTATTTTATTTTTATTAATGTTTTATTTTTTTTAGTTATGATTTTATTTGTGTTAATTTCTTAAATTTAGTATTGATTTCAAATTTCAAATTTGATAATTGCTACTCGGTATAAATTAGTATTTTTATTGTGCTCTTGATTTTAGTATTTGATTGTTTTAGTTTTTTATTTCAATTTTAATTTTGGTATAAATTTTTTTAGTTTGATTTATTATGTATTAACCATATAAATATTTTTAATAAATTAAATCTCTACATATGTGTTTAAATACTATTGCTTACAAGTATTACTACCAAATGTGTGTATTTTATGTATTTACTTTACTTTCTTTTTAACTATTACAAGAAAATAATAACTGAAAGCAAACACAACCATTTCACAAGTATGAAAATATTTATTGATCATGTCAGATCGATAGAGTAGTTGACTTGGAATGACTTGCAAAAAAATTATTAATCATATGAAACGGAAATGCAAAAGTCTTTAGATAAAGGAGGAGGGGTGAAAGAGAAATAATAATTTGATTCTAATTATGTTATTAATGAGACATTAAAATGACAACCGATTTCATTCATTTTTATTCATTAGGGTATTGAATATGTACCCTTTAAGAGAATTTTAAGAATAAACTTTAAAAATTCTATTTGACCGACTACATTTAACCCTCTAGGTCCAATAAGAGACCCAACAAGAAAATATCCAGTAATAACCTGTCAAAGCAAAATGGTAAGTAAAAGTTCAAAAATTCAGTAGACAATGCATTATATTGTTTACAAGAACTAAGCATAGATTATAAGATTGACCAGATCGGTTGTCGGGCACAAGCAAATGCAATGCTGCCACAAGTTGCAGATACAATGACAACCACAAGATTGGAAATTAACCTACAAATTTTATGTGAATCAAGAAAACATTTATGTAATATATCCAATAGTAAAACCACCATTTTGCTGGGCATCATTTTCCTATCCTTGTAGAGTGTCACTTGCCCATTGCACCTCAAATTCAGTTGCAACCTGCCATAAACCAGAATCTCTTATTAAATTCAGAGCATAACCACTAGGATATCTTATTAAACTCTGTTCAACCTGCCTCCAGAAGGTTGAGAAAGTAAATCAAAATGAAAATTACACAGCCACTATGATATCTTACTAAACAGGACTTCTGAAAAAGCCTAGCACAAAATACACAGCCACTCACTTATAGACAAGGTATCAAAATGTGAAAGGAATTTCAGTGCATATACTTTTGAGAATAATCTTTCTAGAGCGGTATTGCTTACAAAAGAGCGGTGCAAACAATAAGTCTGAAATCCACAAGTGTAAAACGCAAAACTAAACAGAAGGAAATCAAATCATAAAGGAAAAAGATAGGAAAACATATTTTAGAAAAGAGATAATGCTCTTATTACCTTTTTCATTTCAATTTCCGGAGGATCTTATGAGGTAGCGAGAACGAAGTTAAGAGAAAAAATAGTGAAATAAAGGAGTAAAAGAAATTAAATAAGAGGATAATATAATGAATTGGCTTTAAGGTAGAATGAATTGAGGGGCAGACCATCAACCAATTTAATCATTGAAAACTCCACATGCTCAAAGGCTTTGATGACAATGAGGTTGTTAAAAAATGTTTTTAAGTGAAGGTGCCAATGCATTGGAATCTTATTACTACCTATGAAACTCTGATGGTCTGCAGCTTTGGTGCTTTTCTCTCATCCCTAAACAGATTCTGAGCTTGTACTAAGAAAATAAATGGCTGTACAGGAAGAGGAGAAAACAAAGCTCTCAGAGATCACTAGTCTAGACAAGAAGCAAATCAACAACTGGTTCATAAACCAGAGGAAATGACATTGGAGACCGTCTAAAGACATGAGATTTTCTTTGATGGAGGGTATGATCGGTGGCAGCAGTGGAGGACCTATTTACTTCGACACTGCTGGAGCTACAAGAATTGTTGATGTTAGAAATGACAACTAGCATTCTGTATAGTATGTATAATGTTTTCTTCACATGTTATATATGTATACTTTACCTACATATAAGAGATTCAGTTCACATGAATCCAATTCTGATTTTCATTAGTTCAGTCTACATTTACTTTGTTTGTTGTCTTACATTATCGCCTTTCAAAATCACCATTAGCATGCGTACCACGGTACCAGTTTTATGCAGAAGGAAGCTGAGGACATAATTCATTTGTATATCAAGTGGCTTAATTGAGTTAGATGTATTAGTTAATTGGTCCTTAGACTTTTTAAGTGAAACATGGTGAAATAGAATAGTGAATTCTTTGTTTGGAGGTTGGAATGGTGGGTATGACAGTATGGGTGTGAGGCTCAGGTTTTCGTCTATCTATTTATTTTCCTTAGTGTTGTTCTCTTTTCCTTTCTCTGCACCAATTATGAATAATAATCATCTATGTTGAGTAGCAGATCCAACACAACACCAGAGTTCAGGAAAGATAGCATAAAGATTGAAAAGGCATATGCAGTAGATGTAGAGCAACAGAAGGTCAGAGTGATAGGAAATGTGGACTCAGCTATACTCATCAAAAATTGGTCAATTCAGGTAAATATGCAGAACTTTGGTCATCAAACCCCCACCAGAACATGTTTTTCAGTGCTTGAATGAAGTGCTATTATTTGTTTGACTTGTCACCTATTTGTGTGGTGTAATTTTCTTACCTATTATTTATTCCTTTTACTTAGGACTCTCCTATCTTTAGTTACATTGGCAACCTTTCTCCTATAAAGTTTGATAAGGCAGCATCAGTTACACAAGGCTTTCGTGGACTTAATTCTCCTTCCCTTGTGTTCATGTCACCTCTGATCAATCCTCGCCGACATTCACTTGATTTGAAGAGGTTTGATGTGATTTAATTTTTTAACTTTACGCCTGTTGGTTATCTAACTAAAGAAAAGAGAAGCGTGCAACTCTGTGACTGATTTGGTGATGCTACATTCTTTGCAGCACTCAATGCCCTCTTTCATTCAGTGTCGAATTATATCGACATGATTATAAAGGGAAGAATATCCCACTGGTGTGGATGAATCTGAGAAATTCATTTACCAACTGTTCCAGATGTGTTTTCTGCTGCAAATGAAAATTTCTGTAAGTGGGCATCAGTGATGTGCAAGCATCACTACCCTCCTTGCGAATTACGAACACTAATCTAATAAGGTTACCTCAGACATTGAGAACATTAACTTGTTACGGATGAATCAAATTGATATGGAGTGTTATTGGTGCTATTGCAGCAGTTGTGTTGCAACTGCAGCAGACCGCGACAGAAAGATCATACTTTTAGGAGGCACAGAAAGATTACACTTTTAGGAGGCATGGAGTAGATTGGAACAATTGGGTAGGCGTGGTTATTTTGTACTGCAATGAAAGAGGCTTCTTTGTTCTGCAATGAAAGAGGCACAATCGACGCTACGATTTGATTATCTACCAAATGCTATTTCCTGCAAATGAATTCAGGAAGCTTCATAGCCCACACAACACTAAATTCGAACCAGAATTATGGGTACTAAGAAGCTCATTAGACTTCTGAACTGAAACCAAGTACGTTTCCTAAATTAATCTGTTATTTTATGCCATAAATACATGAACAAAGAAGATACTAACAGGTCCCAGCACATGATCCTTCTTTTCTTCTTATACAAAGTCCGACTGAGCAATAGATCCATAATTTTCCCAGGCATTACCCAAGCAATCTGGAAAATTTTAAAAATGTGGTCCTAGATTTTCTTCACCACTGGGAAATGCATTATTAGCAGATGATTCGTGATTCCTCGTTTCCTTTGTACATATAGCACTAGTTGACGTAGGTAATGTTGCGAGCCCGAAGATTGTCCCCTATGAGAATCCTTTCCCTAGCAGCTTCCCACATAAAGAAAGCCACTCTAGAAGGCGCCTTGGATTTCCTGACCATCCTCCAAGGAAACACTTCATTAGACCCCGACATTTCCTCGTAGAAAGACTTGGCCGTAAACTCCCCCTTTTTTGTCGCTGACCAGCACACTTTATCATATGAACATCTGGAAACTTTCTGCTCATACAAAAATTCCAGGAATTGATCCATCACATTTAATTCCCAGTCAAAGAGATTTCTATGGAAGACTGGATTTCAAGAAACCACCCCATTAATTCTTCTCATGACTGAGCTTACCGATTCCTCTTTGTTGATGGCTAAATTATAAAGTGCTGGGAATTTTCTCGATAGGTCCCTTTCACCGCTCCACCTATCCTGCCAGAAAATGATCGATTCTCCATTGCCTATTTCAAAATAAATGAAATTTTTAAAACTTTCCAATCTCTTCCGTATGCTTTTCTAGACTCCGACGCCATAAGACGACTGAACCTCACTAGGAAACCATGCGTGCTCACCTTCCCCATATTTCTAGACCACTACTTTTCTCCACATAGCTTCCTTCTCCACTAAAAATCTCCACAGCCATTTACCCACTAAAGCAGAGTTAAAAACTCTTAAATTTTTTATCCTTAGCCCTCCCCTTTGAAATTAGAACACACAGTACTCCATTTGACCAAATGAAACTTATGAGCATCCTCCTTGTCGTCCCACAAAAAATCCCTTTCTAGCTTTTGAACCTCTTAGCCACAGAAACAGAAATGCTAAATTGACATTTGTTTCTTCCTGCTATCTAGATGATAATGATTTGTATTTAGCAGACCCGGTCACATTTTAATGCCCAGACTCGAGTTCTTTCAATCTTTGGGTATTGTAGGACCCGAGTTTTTGTATCAGATTGTTATATCTTGTGCAGAAATGTTTGGCAGGAGTTTGGATAAATTTATCAAACCAACATTTGATTTTCTAATGTCAACATTTCAGTTTCGTTTTCTTCGTCCTGCAAGCGAAAGTGATAATTGTTGCATGTAGCAACAACGAGATGGATGCTTCAAAGTTAAAGAGGGAGTTCCCGAAACTACTTTCCATTAAGGATTCGTTGATGAAGTATGTATTCGAACCAACAAGAAAGTAGCAGCTTATGCAGGTCTAAAGGCTGTAAATTTAAGGGTTGGCTGCTACTTGGAACCAACGTGTTCCAAGCCTAAGTGTTCCTCTTTTTTAAAAATAATTATTGGCTGTAAGTTTATTTATGAAGACATCTTCAATGTTATTCAATTTTTTTTTGGATAACTTCATAAGTTTGATATGTTGCATTTCCAGGATGGGAAGCGCAACTGTTATACCCATAAATGTATCCTAAATTCTCGATGTAGAGTATTTGACCTTCAATTAGAGAAATAAATAGTCTAGACCTGACACAAAACCTCAAATTCGGTAAATAAAGTTAACACCTTGTAAGTCATAATGATCTAAGACTCAGGAGACCTAATCTAAATTTATATATTAGTGCAACACCTCGTTATCTTTCTTTTCTCTGCATGTGTATGTGTGTGGGTGCATTGTATTATGAGAATGCATGTCATCACATATGCGCCTGAAGTTGAAAAACCATACCAAGTTAGTCAAACAAACTCCAGATATAACTAGGACACACAAACTCATCTATAATGTAGTGCATTTTTTGGATTAGTAGTGAAAATTTAGCTAAGAGAAGACTGAATTTTACCACAGATGCAAAGGATTCCAAGTACTCAATCAGCAGATTAGTAGCCTTTGCATATCGACCATAATCAACATATAGTTGAAATAATGATGCAGGGCTTGATTCATTACCAGCCATCCCCCATGTACCTTCCCTTCGAACAGCCTGTTGTAACAAAGAAATGAGAAACTCCATTAATAAACTACAAATAGAAGAGCAAGGGATAGTGGGGAGGTAATATACATGTTTATTGATGCAAATAATGTAAATACTCCCTCCGTCCTAAAATAATAGTCCCATTTGACAAGTCAAACTTTTTAAAATTGTAGCTTCACTTGTTTGTACCTTCTTTGAATTGCAATATATCTAATCCTTTTAAAAGATGGGACTATTTTTTGGGACATATCAAAGAGGAAAGTGGGAGTAACTTTTGGGGACAAAGGGAGTATACATCATTGACATTGCATTAACATTGGGAAAAAAACAAGTTCAAAGCAGATCATATGGCAATAATAACTTTGACAGAGAGATTGTCAGACAACAGAATGTATTAGATTGACATAACCATAATACACAACCTGGTTGTCATTATAATTTCTCAAGCAGTTCACATGATTTTAGAAGGAAAAAATTGAAATCTTAAATATGAATACCATTTCTTTTTTTCTTTATTTGGTGCATCACAAAGCAAAGCCCAAACAAAAGAAAGAAAAAGCTAAATAAAAATAAAGCTGTCTTCCACAACTTAAAAGTCAAAATCGACACAACTCGCAAAAGAAATTGACTTCATACTAGTTGAAGCTCAAGCATGGAAACACAAATTAACCCATGAATTACAGGTAGTACTCCTAACTCCTAAGACTAAACCAAAATCAAACACAAATTGCAGGCACACAGAATCAAACATAACGATTCACACATACAAACACGAAAATCAAGCATCATGGGTCTATGAACTAGGGTGCAATAGTGCAAGCTAGGTTAGGGCACAAATAAAGGGAGAATAGAGAAAGAATATGGAAGGAGAGAGAGAGAGAGGATCTTACCAAAGGGATTCTCAAGCAAGTAATCAAACGAAAGAGAGAGTTTCTCACAGATTTCGTAATAGCCCTAGCAAGCACGAAGACAGAGTGCCTGTAATTTGTGAAAATTAAATGTTTGTTATAAACTAGGGCACAAATCAGGGGAGAATAGAGAAAGAATACGAGAGGGGGAGAGAGGGAAAGAGAGAAAGGTTCTTACCAAAGATTCCTAAGCAGATGCAACAACAATTGAACAGAGAGACTTAGAAAGTGAGAGAGAGAGAGAGAGAGAGAGAGAGGGTGACCACTAGAAAGAAATTGCATGAAAGAGGGAAAAAGGAGCCCTAGCTAGGAGAAAAAACTTGAGGCGCGTCTTTTGTTATGGAGGGAAATATTTGCGCGAAATGAAAATTATAATCGACCCCCACATCAAAACATTTAGTACGGGGAAAGGTTACACCGTCCTAAAAAAACAGTATTTGGGAAGGGCAGTGGAAAAAGGGTGCCAAATACTTAGTATTTGTCACAGCTAATTCTGTCTTCCCAAAATCTAATATTTGGGACCGTATTTTGGCCCTCCCAAATAAAGGGAGTCACAAATAGTCCTTTTTCTTGTAGTGACATTTACTTTTTATTTGAGAAATAGTAATAATAATAAAGTGAATATGATCCATTGCTTTTTTTAATTGACCAACCTTTTAAACCTTGTTGAATCTTGCCTTAAAATAAGATTTGCTTAAAATCATTTCACTTGTTGTCAGCCTATACTTAAATTATTTCTTGTTTATCAGCTTGTGGATATCTTTTGTCAGTGACTTCTATCGGCTGACCACAGTTTTAAAGTGTCAGCTTCTTTACCTTATTTACTTGAACATTCTCTTGTACTAACACTTTCTCATTTTGTGTTTTGATAGATATTCTGTATATTATCTGTCTAACATGATCTCTGTGATCTTGTGAGAAGATACGTTTAGATAGCTTAACACATTTCAAATTCAAATGTGTTCCTAACGGACTACACTTCAAGATCATCTATAAATACCTTCAGGAATCATTTGAAGATATACATAGAAGTCTGAAGCATTCTACTCTTAAAAGAAATTCTCTCTGCCTTAGTCTTCTTGAAAACTTTAGCTAGATACTCATCTTTGAATATTTCCTTTTAGTTATTGTTTAGACAAACACTTAGTGATTTATCTCATACTCTTTAGAAATCAGTTAGTTTGTCTCATGAGTTTGATTGTTTTTCAATCAATCTCCATAAACACTGGTCTTTCGTTGTACACTGATCCATTAGAGATCACATAGATTTTTAATAAAATTAGTGCACTTCAAAAATCCAAGTTTGATCAACTTGGTAGTGGACGTAGCAGTTTTACTATGAACCACTTCAATTCTTCTGTCAATTACTTTATCAGCTCTTACAAACTGATCTAACACTTAAGAAGTCTTAATCTGCTTAAGTGTCAGCCAGTTACTTGCATAAATAGTTTAGCTATTTGTTTTGATAAATTGTTCTTCAATTTCTTCTTTATATTCAGTGATCTTTCTTAAAAAGAATTTTTAAAAAACAACTGTGTCAGTCAACATCTGACCAATATTCATCTATTTCATCCTCTTGAGAAAGATCAGCCAGCTGACCAATATCAGCTGACTGAGATAAATAAAATTTCCGCTGCAGTCTTTTAAAGTTTTACAAGTCAACCCTCAAAGTTTTTAAAAGGCTATTCAATCCCCCCTCTAGCCTTGTCAGTTGCCCACGGGACTTACAATTGGTATCAGAGCATTGCTTTTTGAAAAATTATTTTTCCAAGTCTAACAACTTAAAAGCTCGATCATGGCAACCATAAAAGCTTTCAATCAAACAATGTTACTCAAGTACCTATTTTTGATGAAGATCACTTTAATATTTGGAAAGAAAGAATTACAAGATATATGAACAATATAGATAAACGATTAATGGAATGTGTAAGAGGTGGTCCTATGCAATCAATGAAAATCAATACTAAAGTTGGTAAATCTTCTACTGCAGATGATGATAACATAAATCCTCTGGCCCCCGATATTGAAGAATATGTCCTCAAGCCTCAATCAGAATGGACTGAGGAAGATAAAATTACTGACGGACTGGATGCTAAAGCTGTACACATTCTATCAAGTGCTATTCTTGATGAAAACTACAAACAAATTTATGACTGTGTAACTGCCAAGGAAATTTGGGATGCTCTCGTTGAATACGTCGAAGGAGATCAAAACACAAAGGACAACAAATTCTATGACTGTATACAAGAGTTTGATGCCTTCAAAAAAGACCCAAAGGAATCATTGAACAATGCTTACGATAGATTTCTCGAGGTAAGTAATAGATGCTCTTCTCTTGGCATAGTTTATAGCATGAAAGATTTGAATATGCGTTTTTTTAGTAGCTTGGGAAGTAGATGACATGCTAAGGTCACAGCCATAAAGGAAGCAAGAGATTTGAACAAAACTCATATACGTAGTCTTGTTGCAAGTCTAAAAATTTATGAAAAGGAAGTTCTCAAAGCTCAAGAAATTGAGAAAAACTTTAAAGGTATCTCTTTGCAAGCTGAAGAAGAGATACCTAAAACTTCTACATCTCTGTCAGATGATGACTTTGATGAAGATGAATTTGCTGCATTTGCCAGACAATTTAGAAAGTTTAAATCTTTTAAAAAGAACTTCCAAAAACCTTCTGCAAGTTTTCAAAAATCTTCCTCAAATTTTTAAAAACCTTCCTCAAGCTCTCAAAGACCTTCTTCTTCAAACTTTCAAAAGTTTTACTTCAAAGGAAATGAAGACAAGCATGAGAAAGAAAAGTTGTTGTGTTTCAATTGTAGAAAACCAGGTCACTTTGCCTCAAACTGTTCTTTTACAAAAAAATGTATATTACAAAAGAGCTCCTATAAATTTTGAAAAACAAAAGGGTTTAGTTGCTAAAGATCAAAATCTTGCAACATGGATTGAGATAGATTCTGAAGATGAATCTGCTGATTTTGCGCAAGAAGCAAATCTGTGTCTTGTTGCATAATCAGCTATATATGATTCAGAAAATGATTTTCCGAGTCCAAAATATTCAAATGAGCCTGATAATGAGCTGCCAAGCTCACCTATTAAAAACCCCAAACTGACAAAGGTCATCAAACCTGATCAGTTTGTGGTTAAGAAAATAGGAAATGATTTTTATGGACAAGGAATCATAAGTCAGCCAGAAAAGAAAAAGTCAACCTCTCCAAGGACTACTGACATCAAAACAAGCAATATGTCAAAAAGGCAGGAGGAGAAGGCCACTGATACAAGCGTTGATGATTTGCTGGAACAAATGCAAGAAATGTATTCCAAGTTTGAAACACTTAAGAGAATTCATGTTTCTTTATCTGGTGATTTCAAAAGAATTTCTGATGAAAACTGTGAGCTTCAAAAGATCAATGAGCTTTACAAAGTTCAACAAAAAGAGTTGCTGCAACTTAAAAGCATCAATGAAAAACACGAGATTCAAGCAAAAATATCAGATGCTCAGATTGCTGACCTTGTAGAAAGGAATCTTCGATTGACCAATGTTGTTGATACTTACTCAAAGTCAAAAGGTGTTGTTGAAACTATCATCAGTCAACAGAAAAATCATGAAGATCAACATGGTCTTGGATATTCAAAAGATGATGGAAACTGTGAGATCGGACAGTCAAATGGTGAATCTAGCTAAGATTCTGCTAAAAAATGATAAGGGATTAGCTTATAACAGTGTACCTTTCAAATATCCCAAAAGCATGAATCAGTTTAAGAAGTCCATTAACAAAAAGGATAAGCTAAACAATGACAATTGTCAGTCTTCTGGTTGTAAGCCTAAAAAATTGTCAGCTAATGCACCAACTGACAAATGTCAGCCAGCTGACAAAAGAGGAGGAATCAGAAGGAAGACAACTGACAAGTTCAAGCCAATCAACTTTGTTGCTGATGAGTCTTCTAAACTGAGTCAAAATAAATCAAAGAATTCACCTTTAATGATTGATAAACCTGGTTATCAAAAATGCAATATTTGTTCTACTTTTGGTCATCAGTCTCATGAATGTCTGTTTAGATTTAAACCTATTGACAAAGTCAAAATGCCAAAATTTAGGCAAGTTTAGCTACCAAAGAAAACTAACCCTTTGGACCCAAAAGTGTAAAGGGTACCATGATTTAAATGTTCATATTTCAGGTATGCTTAATGGCAGATGATCAATCATCTGACATATGGATATTAGACAGTGGATGCTCAAGACACATGACTGGGTCAGCTGAACTCCTTACAGACATTATTTTAGGCAAGTCCAAATACTGTGAACCCTTTGATATATGTCCTGGTGCTAAGCGGTTCTATGAAACCATTGATGAATACCATGATGAATCTCCTCCAAAATCTTGAAACCGGCATACGTAACGGTAAATGCACTTTGATCGACGGCCAGAACACGCATGATGCGGGTTTTTCCAATATGATTCACTGATGTGTCACCCGATGTGTTTCAGAATGTATTGCATTGGGAAACACATTGGACAAAAAGAAGGATTCGAAGCAGTCTGAACTTTCGAAACAGTCTGAACTTTCGAAGTTCGATCAATTTGAATGATTGCAGCCATGACATTCCTTGCCGCATACAGAAAAACCATCTAATCTCTCAAGTGATAGGTAATATTCATGATGGCATATACACAAGGAGAAGAAGTAAGGTTGATTCTCACAAATTAGCATGTTTATCAAAATATTTTTGAGAGAATCCTTAAATCTTTTATGGATACTCCAAATGATCAAAGATTATGTGCTACACATTGATGTGTTAACCTTGTTTTTTGATAACACCTATGCATTTTGCTTAGCACAAAAATCCAGTTCATCATTCTCGAACAAAACACATTGATATAAGATACCACTTTTTTAGAGACTTGGTTAAATATGGAAATTGTTTGCATTGTACATGTTGGGATTGAAAATCATCTTGCTGATATATTTGCCAAGTGTCTTGTTTTTTTTTTTTTTTTGAGAGATTTTTCAATCTTTGGAAATCTCTTGTGTTTTGTGTGCCATATGATTTTACACTTGTTAATTAAAAAAAAAATTTAGGCATGATTGCATTTTATCTTTAGAGGGCACTCTAGATCAATTGACTCACATGTATGTGTCTTTTGTTGTTGCTTGGGAATTCATTCAAAATCTGTTGTGATTTCATTGTTATGATCCTCTCTTTCTCTCCCAGTTCTTGAGTATGTTTGTAGTCCACAAAGGAAAGAGCTACCTTTTGAAATTTTTGGGATGCTGCAATTTATCAAAGTACTATGGAGCTTAGGTTCTCATGGGTTGATCTTGAGAAAATTGACTCCCTTGAATTAAAAAAATGTGAAAGCTATCTAACGGAAAAGATCTACCTATGAACAAGGTTGTGGCACCTTTCTTTTGGGACTATGAATCCTCGGATTTCATAGGTTGATCAAAAAGTTAAGTGGCTTCACTTGGTAAATAGAGTGAAAGGTTCCAAGTGGCATGTTTTTATAGCTTGAAATAAAGTAGAGCTATATTCCTAGGGAAATAAAGTACCTATGGATTTTTGTTGAGAAAATTTTATGATCTTGGGAGAGAAGTTTGGTTGAGAAAAACAAAAAAAATAATGCAAAATTGAAATTAAAATCACAATTTTGGCGAATGCATCTCCCAATGCAGCTACATTAGGAACTACATCCTTTGATCTGGTCTTTATCACTTGTGTGTGATTGCATTTTTTTTCTTCTTTTGCCTAGTTTTTAGTAATCATGTTTTTAGGCATAAAATTTTAGGACATGCATTGTTGGCAAGGATATCAACTTGGTGAAATTTTGTCCTAATATAAACTGTGCAAATCAATTTCCAAAAAATCTCCTTGTTGAAGAATATTTAGTGGTTGTCTAATTTTTGTGTGGAACTAATGTGCTCAGTTATTGCTAATGGTGTGATCAAGTCTTGGTGAACACTTCATTGTGTTTTTCAAAATCTTTGATTTTTGAGAATTCATAAAAGATTGTTTATCCCTCTTCCTTTTCCGGTCAAATAGGGGGAGAGAGATCAAGTGTTTCTGGTGATGATGATGATTTTGTATGCATGTGAGTGCATCATTGGTATGTTCTGATTTGTGCTTAGTAATGGTTTCTGATTTTATACCTTGCACAAATTCAGGGGGAGATGAGTTTTTCTAACCAATGTAAGTTAGATGGTTTGATTGGTGTTGTATAAACACTTGTCTTTTGATTTGACCAGAAAGGCTCAACAAAGGGGGAGATTGTAAGGGTAAAATAGGCATGACCTATTTTGGTCTTGTTTCACCTTTCTTGGTCAAAATATGATTTTTGTTAAGTTTGTGTTAATTTAGGAATTAGTATCTTTTATTAGATTTAGTTTTGGTATTTTTTGGTAGCATAATCTTTTTGTAGATTTTAAGTGCACATATTTGGTAACAAAATCTTAGCATAAATCCTAGTCTAACCATGATTCTTGACCACTTTCATATTTGGTAATAAAATCCCATTGAATTGGTAAGTAGATTTTATTCCTTTCTACTAATCATTGTCCTTGTTGGAGTTGGATTCCTTTATGTGTGTAGGAGATCTTGACATTATATAAAGAGGCTTGGACACGGCTGGAGCTACACGCTTTGAGAGAGAATTCGAAAAGTCTGAAGTTGAAAATCATAAATTCGTAACCGGTTTTACATTTCGGTAGTCTTCGAGAATTTGAATGTGATTCGAATGTTACTACATTGGAAGCAACATTGGCGTTGATCTTTGTTTTGACTTCTAGCTGATTTTAGGAAGCTATTTGTTTCTTCCCACGTTTTCTATACTGCTTTTATGTGGGTGTTTGCTCTCCAAGACTTGTTGTCTTGTGAGAGTGTTTTGTTTTGTGATTTCACATAGTTTTTGTAAAACGATTCATCATTTTTAGTGAAATCTTTTTGGCCATGAGGCTAGATCTACAAGTATAAGCTTGTAGATTGTTTGGTAAACTTTTGTGATTATTTTCGTGCTTTAGTATTAAGTCTTTCGCTGTTTTTTGATTTTTCTGTCTATTGTGATTTCCATTGTAGCTTTTTCAAACTACATTGGAAACTGCATTAGGCAGTTTTTGAGAATCCTAGCTACTCGCGTTCTTTCACTCACAATTTTGTGATAAAGGTATGAGCTGCTTTTTCTCTTCTACTCATTGTTTTATCAAAAACAACATCACAAATAAAGTTTTACTTACATGTTCTAGAAAAAGGAATGTTTTTGCTATTGATTTACTTACTTTAAATCACAATACTCAAATATGTTTAGTAGCAAATAATTCTTCAAAAATTTCATGGCTTTGGCATAAAAGACTTTCATATTTAAATTTTAAATATCTTTCAAACCTCTCAAAAGGAGACTTAGTAAAAGGTCTGCCATCTATAAACTTTCCTTCTAACAAAAAATGTGATGCTTGCATTTTAGGAAAAATAACAAAAGCATCTTTCAAACCCAAACCATGTCTTTCAACCAAAAGAATTCTTGAACTTCTTCATATGAATTTATTTGGTCCCATTACAACTACAAGTTTGGGAGGAAATAGATATACTCTGATAGTTGTGGATGATTACTCAAGATACACATGGGTTGAAATGATGCAATCTAAGGATGAAACTCATGACATTCTTACTTCTCTATTTAGAAATCTACAAACTCAAAAAGAATGTGAAACCATAAGTGTAAGATCTGATAATGGCACAGAATTCAAGAATCTTGGCATAGATACACACTGTGATGATCATGGCATTGATCACAATTTTTCAGCAGTCAGAACACCTCATCAAAATGGTGTAGTTGAAAGGAAGAACAGGACATTAATTGAAGCAGATAAAACAATGATAGCTGAAGAAAAACTGCCAAAGTATTTTTGGGTAGAAGCTGTCAACACAGCCTGTTTCACTCAAAACAGATCTATCATAAACAAGTTTCATGGAAAGACTCCCTATGAATTATGGAGAGGAAGAACGCCCAACATTGCTTACTTTAAATTTTTTGGATGCAAAGGCTTCATTCACTACAATGGTAGTGACCACAAAGGTAAATTTGATGAAAAAGCTGATGAATGTATTTTTGTTGATATGCCAAACATAGTAGAGCCTATAGAGTTTATAATAGAAAAACTCAAGTAATTGTTGAATCTATGCATATTACATTTGATGAATTTAATTTACTTGAGCCTACTAAGGCTCCTGATGTTACTGACAATTTTGAGATTTTTGAGACAGAAAACTATGATAATTCAACTCAGAATAATCCTTCATCTTCCATTCTTCCAGCTGCAACCTTAGATATTCAGAATGAGCATTAGCAAGCTGACAACTTCCAGCCTATTGACAATCCAAATCCTGTCACAGTTGACCAGTTAGCTGACATACTTGATTCTGAAACTATTCAGTCAGCTGACATTCCTCTTTCTTCATCTCTACCAACTGAACCTCTTCCAGATCTTCCTAGAAATCGTAGGCTAAACACCATCCCGCTTCAAACATCATTGGAGATTCTCGCTGCCTAAGAACAAGAAGCGTCCAAGAGAATGAAACTCTTGATTCACATGTTTTTGTCTCTCTCCATTGAACCCAAAAGGTTGATGAAGCTTTAGATGATCCTCGATGGACGAGGTCAAAAAGAAGAATTAAATCAGTTTGAAAGATGTCAAGTATGGGAACTTGTTCCAAGACCCTCAGATCAACAAGTTATTGGAACAAAATGGGTGTTTAGGAATAAGTTGGATGAAGATGGAAATGTCACTAGGAACAAAGCAAGGTTGGTAGCCCAGGCTATAGGTGAGGAGGATGGTATGACTATGATCAAACTTTTGCTCATGTTGCCAGGTTGGAAGCTATTAGATTATTTCTTGCCTATGCAACTTTCAAGGATTTTAAGGTATATCAAATGGATGTAAAGAGTGCATTTCTAAATGGTGATCTACAAGAACAAGTTTTTGTTGAACAACCTCCGATTTCTTGATATCAAAAAGAAGGATCATGTATATGCTAAGAAAGGTTTCTATGGTCTCAAACAAGCTCTAGAGCATGATATGAAACTCTATCAAATTTCGATGGAAAAAGGGTTTCAAAGAGGTAAAATTGATACTACTCTTTTCTCCTTAAAGCACAAAGGTAATATCTTACTAGTTCAAATTTATGTTAATGATATTTTTTGGATCTACTAATGAAGTTTTGTGTAAAAGATTTGAGAATCTCATGAAAGGAAAATTTGAGATGAGCATGATGGGAGAACTCACTTACTTCCAAGGGTTGCAAATTAAGCAAACTGAAGAAGGGATATTTATCCATCAATCAAAATACACAAGAGGCGATCAAGAAGTATAACTTGCAAGAAGCAAATTCAACAGCACTCAAATGGGAGTGGAATGTCATTTAGTCAGCGATGAAAAAGGTAACCGGTTAATACCACCGATGACAGGTATAGTTGGATCTCTCCTTTATTTAACCGCTAGTAGACGGACATTATGTTTGTCGTGTGTGTATATGTGCTCGATTTCAAGCTAACCAAAGGAATCTCATATGATTCTTTGTAAAGAATTATTAGATATCGATTGATATTGGAAAAATTTGGTATTTGGTATCTAGAGGTTCATCTTTTTAGCTCGATTGGATATTCGGATCTTTGACCTTGTAGCTTGTAGAGTTAAGAAAAAGCACCCGGTGGAACATGTCGGCTTTCTTGGTATGGAGGCGATATCATGGGCATGTAAAAGCGGGCATCGGTCTCACCTCAACTACAATGAATACATTCTTCTTTGGTAGTTCTTTGTTCTAAATTCTCGGATGAAACAACAACTATTGGACTATGAGATGCAAATGGGAACATGTCCTGTTGTGTGTGATAATACTTACGCCATTACGTTTCTAAAAATCATGGCATTCTAAAACCAAACATATAGACATAAGATATCACTTCTTAAAAGATCATGTTGAGAGAAGGTAATGTTTCAAGAATATGTTCCTATAGAATTTCAATTAGATGACATATTTACAAAAGCTCTAAAAATCGATAGATTTGAATTCCTAAGAGGAAAGTGGGAACACTTATAATGTCATAGAGAGATACTTTGTATTC
>JABEVN020000922.1:0-27375 GCA_013146195.2 Codonopsis lanceolata | reverse complement strand
ATGCCTACCAAACATGAACAAATCACACAACATGGATTAATATACTCCTACTACACATGTATAACATAATAATCAAGCTACAACCATGTTCAATAAGCCAAATCATCATTTGGGCAAAAACTCTTCCAAGTATCTCACCAATCATGCTCATAAACATGAAATAAATCACGTAGCAAGGATGGATAGGCTACTTAACATATGAATATCATATAAATCAAGGTCCCAAATAGGTTCACATAGCTTCAAGAACCTTTCAAGCTCCTTCTCGCCTCCAAGAAGCTCCCCTACGTTTTTGTAGGTTAGAAGGTAAGTGGGTTTATGTTTAAGTGATAGGTTTGTTTCCATTTGATTAGCCACACTAATCCACCTCCAAATCTCAATTAGATGGTTAGGATATGTCTTAAGGTAGTTAGGAGGGTTTAGGATTAGTTTAGTATGGGTTTGGGTGGGGATAGGTTGGGAAACTCTCCAAAATCACCAAGAAACCCTGTAATGAGGTCAGCAAGTGATGCGTCGCATGGTGGTTAGTCCATGTGAGCGCATGGTGGCGTACTACCTCTCTCTCCGGCTTTGTTTCTTTGCTCGCCTCTCGGACTTTCCGCATGCATTCGCAAGTCTTGAAGCTTCAAAATCGCTCATAATTGAACCCCTATAGTCCTCAAACACTAAACTAATCCATCCAATTCTCAAACCACTTTTAAAGTAGGTCTAAACTCCCATAAACAACACCCGAAACAACCCGGGGCGAAACCGACGCAAGACGTAACAACTTGCTAACGAAACGTCGAATGAAACCACAAACCGACAGGTAATAACCCATAATTGTAAACACCTATAAGGGATAAAAAATAGGCCTGAATTCCTCTCAGATGATGAACAACAGATAGGAGAAAAAGGCTCCCGAAAGACGAGACGATCACCCGGCTCAATTTCGAACTACGCGATAAGGAGAATTGCTATCCTTCGAAGGCCAAAACTTCATGAGACTTAAAGAATACATCCAATAAGAAGTCTAATGCATCTAAACATGTTATTTAATCATCATGTAAATATCTAGGACCAAATCGAGGTCAGTGAACACAAAACCCGAGTAAACTCTCAATCGCTGCATTTCGACTATCGTCGAAGTTACTTACTTGTGACTTTAGCAAGTCCACAACTATATGGCATATCTTAATAGCATTTTGGTCTTAATGTGATCTCTCATACACATAGAGACTCTCTCACGAACCAAACAAGCGATTAACCAAAGAAGAAATGCGAGCATTGCATGCAATTCAAGCTAACCGGGAATCGGGGTCTTACATCCTCTCCCCCTTAAAAAGAATTCGTCCCGAATTCTAAACCGTATCTCAAACCAATGCTAGGTCATCACCTCAACATCGAATACCCAGACACCACTACGGTGTCTCACAATCCCGAGTGAACACTCGATGCTCAAAACCATAAACCTAGACTCAATCTCCGAGTCTACCATCACAATAACCAAACCAAGTATATGAGGATCAAACTACCATGCTCTAAATTCAGGTCTCAAGACCTCTCAATAGGCACAACAACCCTAAACTCTTCAGATTGGAAATAATATGACTCATATTCGAGTCGCGACAACACATACGAACAACACTAACCAACCTTGTACACAAACCCCAAAGTTCAACATGGAAACAAGTTCAAGCATACCATGCATTCAACTACCGAAACTATTTGTCTTGGCGCACACCATGAAATTCGCACATAAAAGATCTCAAGTTACAAGAAGTAATAATTGCTTATAGAGCAATTCTCAACCAAATTAGAGGCAATCAATAAGACATTTCAGCCATGTAAATCATACTCGTGATCTCCGTATCGCGTAAGAATACATAAGAGCACAATAATGAAATGTTTTGAAAATTCTTTCCGTTTCGTCCATTCCATTTGGTAACGGTATAGTCAATTTCTACCCTAACTCATACCAATCCTAGTCCAACAACGAACCTCTTTTGATCACCAATTTAGGTACCAAACTAAATTGATTTCAAAAGCTTTCTGTAAGGATGCGAAGGGTTATGAGAAAATATTAAGCATCCTTTAATGCCTCCTATGCTAATGAAATGAATGAGCAAGAGATAAGAATTATGAAATGAGAATTTATTATACTACAATGTAGATGCATCAAGTAGGTGTTCCCTACAATTAATGCACATAACTGAACGAAATCAAGTCAAGTAATAAGGTCTATTACCTTGGCAAACAACAATCATATTTACCGCAAAACTCGTGTACCTAGTACACATAACAAAGAAAACTCACTAGAAGTCACCACGTACCGACGTAGCTACTAGTAGTCGTAACGTCTATACTTCACAATTCAAACCTTTCTTAAATTCTAGACCGAGTCTACAACCAACGAAATTCTAAGCGTCTCCTAAACATCAACACTTCAACAAAATTGCGGTGAAACATCATACTTGTTCACGCACTAAAATCAACCCATAAACCGCAACACTTAACTTTCGCACTTATCGAGTGTATCCTACTCGCATAATAATCATAAACAATATTATAGATGTATATTATTCATCACCTTAACATATCTCCATAGAGTATGCAAGTATCATATCAAACTAGTAAGTATCATCATACAATTCATGTTTCATATATATACATATATATATACATGTATTAACACCCCGGCTCTTAATATAGGCCTACGAAACTACAACCCCATAATACCATCGATTACTATCGTCGTAACATAAATTCATCCCCAATGCTCTTTATATATAGTCTAGTCCTATATATACATAGACTACATAAGAATCCATTAAACCATGTGTGATTACCTACCGGTAAAACACAAATCAAACAATATCACATACCAACACCACATTGGGGCTTTATCCCCAATCAAGCAATAAACGAATAATATGCAATACACCATGTAACGTATATATGAATGCACATGAGCTACCAATAAGACATGTACTCATAATAACAATAATAGTAGTAACGATATAATATATATATACGAGAACATACCTTCCTATTTGGATAGGTTTCAAAACTCCGCAATGGCCAACCGCCACGCGCACACGACCTCAAACTCTAGGTCGACCATCACCATCTCTCTTGGAGCCACAAGATTGTTGGCTAGCACTCGCAGACTGATTAACTATCATCCTTGGGCAATCTTTACAAACATGATCGCCGCCACAAGCAAAGCACTTTCCTGCACCCCAACATCTATTCTCGGCGTGTCCCGTTCTCATACAAAAATTACATATCAACTCGCCGCCTCGTCGTCTCCGACTAGAGGTAGGAACATCACTCTGTCTACCAGTACGTGCAATTCCTTGACTAACTTTCTGAGGTGCTACTTGCTCTCCAATATTATCATCACTCTTAATAGCCCTCGAGGTTCTCCTTTGAGCATACTCCTCGATGTCCAACTCCATCGCATAAGCACGATTCACAGCATCTCGGTACTCCGTGAGCTGTAATGGGATAAGCAGCCTACGATACTTCATCCTTAGGCCTTTTACAAACCGATGGGTCTTCTTAGCCTCATCTGATACTAAGTAACCACAATAACGAGCCAACTCTGTGAACTTCACTGAATACTGGGCCACGGTCATATCTCCTTGTTCTAGTGCAATGAATTCCATTTCTCTTCTTTCCCGAACTACTGTCGGAATAAACTGTGCCCTAAACTCCATTATGAAGTTTTCCCACACTTGAGGCACTCCCTGGTGTCTCCAACTATCTCGTAACACATGCCACCAATGGTCAGCCGCACCACTTAACTTAAACACTGCTAGGGTCACCATCTCTTCTGACGTACAACCCATAACTGCAAAGATCTTCTCCATGCTTTCTAACCAATGTTCTGCTTTAGAAGCATCGGGCTCTCCAACGAAGCTCTCAGGTTTCAACCTCAAGAACCTCCCAAGTATAGTGGGATCGTCTTCCCCTCTAAACATTTGTTGAGGAGTCACACGCGGATCATTAACGTTTTCCCTTCTCTCATTACCACGAGCGGTACTCGAACGAGGTCTACTAGAACTAGCTCCACGCCAAGCTCCTGACATAATATACCTACAACGAACACTCGACGTTAAAATTCTCAACAATAAACCGAACCCAACTAGGCCAAGGAACCTATCCAGGCGAAATAGCTAACCAATAGCTCTGATACCAACTGTGACGACCCGACCCGGATCCCAAGGTTGTGCCATCAGGACAAGCTAAGAGACAGACAAGCACCTGCTAAGCATAATGGTGCGAGTCAAAAGACGAGCCAACAAGCTCAAGACAGGAAGACAAAGCCATAACGGCGATACGGGATAATAAAAACTAAAACCTGCGGAAGCCAAAAACAAAATGGGACCCGAGCTAACAAGCTCCGAAATAAAAACAACCAAAGAGATAGTAAATCTCTCGGCCCAAAAATTCGACGCACGTGACGCAACATTAGACACGCGCAACAACCCATCGGCAACTAAAGGCCGGCAAAACCACAAATTCCCAACCTGATAAACAACCACTCAACGGCTAAAACATGCCGGAGGGACAAATCAACTACAATAATATTATTTCAAATGCTAAACCACCAACCAAGATCTCGCGACTAAAGCTGTCGGAGATAGAAACAATAATATCCCAATACTAGAATAAACGAGCCACACTTGCTCGAAATAACAACAGAAAATAACTTCTAAAATATACAACAACTCAGCTATAATAGTCGGCTCCCAAATACATAACAATAACATACTAACATAATCTACCCAAGTAAAGTCTACATAACTTTACATCCGAGTCTCACAATTAATTAATAAAAATAATAATATTAACTCCAAGCTTATTGCTCGGAAGACCACCTGCTAGAAATTGCTATCCGAAGCCGCTGCGCGTACTAACGGGATCACTGCACACACTAGGGAAAAACAACCACACGGAGTGAGTCATAATGACCCAGTAAGTTACTACATGCAACTGCATGGCATATTATGTCATGGCATGGCATAATGCATGAACATATAAGTATCATGGTATCATACTAGTATACCAAAAATAAACATGCACTTAATTATCAAGCACATAATCCCACATAAGCCACATAGCATAATATTTTTCATATAAATGCTCATAAATAACCATGTGTAACAAGAAACGTATATCGAACTGTTACAACCAAATCCGGGTCTAACACCCAACCAAACTTACCATGGGATCCATCTTCAAACCAAAATCCGGGTTCAATACCCAACCAATCATACCCTGGGGTTTCGTCCCCAAATAATCACAACTCATCGGTTTTCCTTTAATGAGTACTCGTTACATTCATCCAGTCTCCGGATGAGAAATGGGAGCTCGAAATTAGGCTAGATGGCTCTATCTCGAGACCACATCCCACTATTGGCCAAATAGTGAGGAGAAAGGGAACCAATGCAACGATTCATAGCGATTGTTTCCAAAGACTATGAATCGTCCCATTGCCGACACTACAACCAAACCCGCCAGCTGGACTTAAACCAAAATGCTCAAGTAGATATTTACTTGCATAAACCAATGAGACCAAGTTCATTAATATCGGGCTCATTAAATCATGTAGGACATAATGCTCTACAACATCTCATAAACCATGCACATATTTGCATATAATCAAGTAGGACATAATGCTCTACAAAGTCTCATAATCCATGCACATATTTGCATATAATCAAGTAGGACATAATGCTCTACAAAGTCTCATAATCCATGCACATATTTGCATATAACCAACGTGTTCAACTAACTTACAAGTTTAGTTCAAGAATTACATATTGAGGTACTCATTATTCCTCAAGTCATCACCCAACTCAAAGATAGAATATAAGCTTAATAAATCATAATGTGAGGTCTACAATAATCCTCCACTCAAAATCAAACCAAAGACTACTTCGTTAGTCTAAGAATATCCACAACTCAAGACTTAATATTTTAGTCTTTATTTTAAGTACACCGGACTCAATCATAGTCCTAATCGTCATACATGATCGACATCACTAATTCCATACTCAAGAACCTCATGACTACTCAGTAGTCACTCACTTTCTCACAAGTGCTTTTATATGCACGCAACCAAAATCCTTAAGGAGAGAATTATTTCTTAATCTTCTCTTAATTATACTCGTGACCATACGTTGGTCTCTAATGTCCCGTGCTCTAACAAGCATGCTCAAAATATATTTCTAATAAGTCCCCATAACATGAATGTCTCAATTGGACACAAACCCAAAAACCCGGTGTGCACAATCATAACCAAATAAAACCCAAACATTGTAGGGTTTCAACCCAAGGCTCATTATCATTTTATTGGCCTTATAACGACTCCGTTGAGTCTTAATACTACATTTCATTCTTTATGTGTTTCATAAATCCACACTTTAATATTTCTTTAATATTTCATTAAAGTGTACAACAAAAATCCCAATATTCATTCGGGCTTGATTCCCAAGCCTAAAAATCCATAAAGTTCATCATAATCATAATTTCATTTAAAGTTTGGAGACTATGCATTTCACAACATTAATCAAACGAAATTCAATCGTTGTAGGATTTCAACCCAAGTTCGTTAAGCACGTTATCAAACTTAAAATGACTCCGTTGAGTCTAATGTACACTTTCCAAAAATTTAGGGCATAGAAGCTTGGGCTACAATACCCTCCCCATGTTCATAACTAACATCAATCACCATATTTTCGAGTTCATTAAACCCACATAATCCCAACAAAACACTTAACAAGGCAACATAGGGCAATTTCACATTTTTGTGCATAAACCCATTTAGGTCACCTCACCAATCATGCCTACCAAACATGAACAAATCACACGACATGGATTAATATACTCTACTACACATGTATAACATAATAATCAAGCTTACAACCATGTTCAATAAGCCAAATCATCATTTGGGCAAAATCCCCTTCCAAGTATCTTCACCAATCATGCTCATAAACATGAAATAAATCACATAGCAAGGATGAATAGGCTACTTAACATATGAATATCATATAAATCAAGGTCCCAAATAGGTTCACATAGCTTCAAGAACCTTCAAGCTCCTTCTCAAGCTCTCCAAGAAGCTCCCCACGTTTTTTAGAAGTTGTGGCTGAATATGGGAGGTTAAGTGGGGTGTTAGGGCTTCACATAGGTTAGGAAGGTAAGTGGGTTTATGTTTAAGTGATAGGTTTGTTTCCATTTGATTAGCCACACTAATCCACCTCCAAATCTCAATTAGATGGTTAGGATATGTCTTAAGGTAGTTAGGAGGGTTTAGGATTAGTTTAGTATGGGTTTGGGTGGGGATAGGTTGGGAAACTCTCCAAAATCACCAAGAAAACCCGTAACAGGGTCAGCAAGTGATGCGGTCGCATGGTGGTTAGTCCATGTGAGCGCATGGTGGCAGACTACCTCTCTTCTCCGGTTTTGTTTCCTTGCTCAGTCTCGGACTTTCCCGCATGCATTCGCAAGTCTTGAAGCTTCAAAATCGCTCATAATTGAACCCCTATAGTCCTCAAACACTAAACTATTCCATCCAATTCTCAAACCACTTTTAAAGTAGGTCTAAACTCCCATAAACAACACCCGAAACAACCCGGGGCGAAACCGACGCAAGACGTAACAACTTGCTAACGAAACGTCGAATGAAACCACAAACCGACAGGTAATAACCCATAATTGTAAACACCTATAAGGGCTAAAAAATAGGCCTGGATGCCTCTCAGATGATGAACAACAGATAGGAGAAAAAGGCTCCCGAAAGACGAGACGATCACCCGGCTCAATTTCGAACTACGCGATAAGGAGAATTGCTATCCTCGAAGCGTCAAAACTTCATGAGACTTAAAGAATACATCCAATAAGAAGTCTAATGCATCTAAACATGTTATTTAATCATCATGTAAATATCTAGGACCAAATCGAGGTCAGGAACACAAAACCCGAGTAAACTCTCAATCGCGTTGCATTTCGACTATCGTCGAGTTACGACTTGTGACTTTAGCAAGTCCACAACTATATGGCATATATTAATAGCATTTTGGTCTTAATGTGATCTCTCATACACATCGAGACTCTCTCACGAACCAAACAAGTGATTAACCAAAGAAGAAATGCGAGCATTGCATGCAATTCAAGCTAACCGAGAATCGGGGTCTTACAATCTTCAAGCTTTTGGGTTTGAAGTCTTTTGAAAAGATCGATGACTAGATCATATGTCTCATCTTTTAATGTCATTGTTTCGATCCATGTCCCTAGAGTAGTCGTCAACTACTACAAGAGTATACTTGTCTCCTGAAATACTGACAGTAGTGATTGGTCCAAAGAGATCCATGTGCAGAAGTTGAAGAGGTCTGGTTGTTGACATGACAGACTTTCTTTTGAAGGAAGACTTGGAAAGTTTTCCTAATTGACAAGCTTTGCAACTTCTTTCGTTGTTGGCAGACACCATAGGTAGACCTTTGAAATTGAGGTGACTGAGATGCTTGTGCCAAAGCCAACTATTGTCACGAATATTGTCAGCAACTAGGCAAAGGCTAGAGAATCTCCCTATTAGATTTAAGTCCACGTCATAGACGTTTCCTTGTCTATTGTCAATCAGTATTGTTGAGCTTGATTCACAATCTTTGATGAGACATTGGTTGGAGGAGAATTGGCAAATGAGTCCTTTGTCGCAGAATTGGGATATGCTCAGAAGATTATGCTTTAAGCCATTTACTAGAGAAACTTTGTTGATGCAGAAACTTCCTCTAGAGATTAAGCCATACCCAATCGTTTTTCCTCTTGCATTGTCGTCGAAAATTATTGTGGGACCTTGTACTTCAGCTACATGAGTAAGCTTCTGTTTCCTGTCATGTGTCTGGAACAACCACTATCAAGGGACATTATCTTCTGAATCTATGGCCATGAAGCAGACCTGAAAGATGTTAAAGAAAACAAGGTCCCCTTTATTTTCTTATGGATCCTGAGGATCAGCAACCTTTTGGAACCCAGACCTGCCTAATCTTGAGAGAATTGAATCTCTTAGATTTTGGTGTGAACCTTAGCAGACATTTCGTTGCCAGATGGCCTAAACAATTGCAAGAATGACAAAGATGAAAATTCCATGGAGGACTGTCAGTAGTCTTAGCTGTAGAGTGCTTGTGAATATCCTTGATCTTAACAGCAGTCATTGGTTCAGTTGACTTGTTGATGGTAGACTTAATAGGTTTCTGTTGAACCTTCCTAGGTATGTTATCAATAGACTTAGCCTTGGCTGGTCTGTTGATAACCCTTTTAGGAGGATTAGGTGGAATACCATTAGGTTTACTTTCAACATAGGTGCCTTGCCTATTTCATAGACAAACTTGATAGGTACCGGTAGAGATTTCTTAGGTCTACCGCCCGCAAATTTTGCCTTGGCAGAATTTTTGTCAGTAGACTTTTGTGTCTTTACCATTCCTTTCTCAAGCTTCTCATTAGAAGCAGTTATCTTGGCTTTACCTTTCTGAGCCTTGGGGTAAACGTAAGGAACACTTGTATACCCAAGTCCTTGCTTACCCTCGTTTCTGAATTTTTGTTTGGAGAAAGAGATATCAAAAGCAGTCTTGGAGGTTTCACCTATTTCAGTGACAGAAGAGTATGTCGGACTGGCCTCATCAAAATATCTTAAGCCAGATTTATCTGTACTTAACTTTTGACTTGAGAGGATTTTTTCAAAGGTATCCTTGGAGCTCTTCCAGGAGTCAATTGTCTTTTGCAAGGAAATTTTCTTCAGGTCTAGTCCCTTTATGTGCTCAGTGAGACATACGACTTTGTCACAGAGAAATTTATTTTCTCCTTTAAGCTTGATACTTTCTGGTTGACAGCTATTGAGGGTTTGAATCTCAGCTGCCAGCAGAGATTTCTTAGCAGCCATCTTCTCACAGTGCTTGGCGAGTTTTACGTAGGCTACTCTAAAGGAATTGAACTCTTCAAGCATATCTTGATTATCTTTAAGAAGTTCTTCCTTGCTGAGATTCTCACAGTTGATCTCACTTTTGTCGAAAGGACTAGGTGAGGTTTCGACTTCATGTTCAGAGTCATAGGTGGGACCTGAATCATGAGCTATTAAGCATATGTTAGCTTGCTCACAATCATCCTCATGCTCTTCGACCGGCCTCAAACCATGTAGCAACCTGGTTTTCTTCTATGTCTTCAGCCAGCATACCTTTATGTTTTTGAAATTTCTTATATTGAGGTTTTCGATATGCTTCAAATTTTGGCTTTGGACACTTGGAGGCGAAGTGTCCATGTTTTCTACAGTTGTAACACACAAGCTCTTCGATAGATGAATTCTCATTAGTTCTTTTAAACGGCTGCTGGTGTGTGTCCTTCCTTCCATATTTTGCAAATTTTTTAAAACGTTTTACGAACATAGCAAACTGTTCGTCTGAAAGAAAATCATTTTCATTGGAGGAAGTGGAAGGTTTATTTTCAACTACGGTCTCTTCTTGTACCATGGCGGGCAAGGATACAGTTCTGAACTGTTTGTCTTGCTCTAGAGCTTGATTTACTTCGAGCTCATAAACCTTCAAACTTGCATAAAGACTACGGAGAGTCATTTCGTTTAAGTTTTTAGATTCTTTCATGGCAGTGGTCTTAACATGCCACAAACTATCTAGAGAGCCTAGAAATCTCATATTCATTTCCTTTTTGCCATAGGTTTTACCAAGAGAAAAACAACTATTAATTACCTTACTGAAGCGATCGTATGCTTGTCTCAAGGTTTCCTTGGGATCTTTTTTGAAGGAGTCAAACTACTGGATGAATGTATATTTTATGTTGTCTCTTGTGTCTTGGTCTCCTTCCAAGTATTCTACAAGAGCTTCCCACATTTCTTTAGCAGTGGTACACCGAATTACTTATTGATAGGTGCTGGTGTCTAGAGAGCTAGTTATGATGTTAATTGCTTTGTTGTCTAGCTCTACTAGTTTTCTGTCGTTCTCTGTCCATTCTGATTATTCTTTGGGTACTTCGGCACGATTTCCCGCGATGGATGCTAGAAGGTTGGCCTTCATTGGTACGTGTCGTCCATCTTGTACGCATTTCCATAACTTGTTGTCAATAGAATTCATAAAACGCATTATCTTATCCTTCCAAATGTTGAAATGGCCTTCGTCCAATATTGGGACGTGGTTCGCATTTGATGTAGGCAGCATATAGTGTGTTTGTGCCATTTGATCGAATCTCTCAAGAGTTTAATCTTGGAAAAACTAGTTTTCAAAGAGTTAAGCTCTGATACCAATTGTTGGTCCCAAAGGGCACAATAATAAGCTAGGAGGGGAGGTTGAATAGCTTATTAGACACTTAAAATTTTCTCAAATATGTTCCTAAAACAAGCACTTGCAATCTATCAAAGAGATTGAAGTAGCGGAAGTCTTGTAAGGAATTCAGTTCGAGTCTGCCGATTAATGACTATCGGTAGACCTGACAGAATACTCAAGTCTGCTGTTAAAAGATAAGTAAAGGAAATAAGAAAAAGATCAAAGTAATAAGCAACAGATACAGAAGAACACAAGTATTTGAGATGGTTCACACTATAAAGAGTGCTCCTTCAACCACCAAGGCAGTCAACCTTGGATTTAAAATGTGCACTAAGTTTTCCAGTAGTTCTATTAGAAGGAATATATCTAATGGACCGTGTACAAAATATTTGACTTGTGTTTAGGGGGATTGGGAACTGAATATCTTGATAAACAAGATATTCAATTCGTGCAGAAGAATAGTTTAAGGAAGACAATAATAAGAAGCTTTAAAATAAATGTTGAAGTAGATCTTCTTGTTATTGTCAAAGACTTCAATTCTTGATCAGTTAATGATCTCTTGAATGCGTTGAGTATAAAGACTTAGATTTGAAGAATTTCATAGCATTTCAGAACGGACAATGTGTTTCTTCAGTCTTTAATAGCAGTATTTATAGCAGGAGCATTCTAGAGATCCGTTGGAGAAGACGAAGAGTAACAACTCTATTAGGTTGAATGCATTAAATGCATGGAGTTGTCTTGTAGAATTCGTCCTCACTGATACTGATTAAGGAGTGGTGCAGAGTTGTTTGCAGGAGTTGGTAGCCGAATAATCATAATATCAGACCTGCAAGTGTAAGTATGTTCACCTGCTTTATTATTGTTCAGAGGGTGAAAAAGACTTCCAGCTTTTCGGAAAGTTGTTTAAGTGTGTCTGAGAAGTTTGGGGATATTTGAATTCAAATTTGAAATAGTAAAAGACAAATTTGAATTAATCCACTAAGTTTTGGTAGGCTGGACACGTCATGCTTTGAGCTTGTGCAGACAAGGTCTGCCGCTGGAGCATTGCTGAAGGAAGACTGAAGTCTTCCGCTGAACCTGAGAAGCCTATAAATAAACTATCATATAGCAAGGTTTTATACATAGTTGCCACGCTAATTGATACGTTGCCCAATTAGCCACTAAAGTATAAAACAGGTGTAATGTATGAATAGATGTAAATCAAAAATACAATTGAGAAACAACAGCCTTCTTATCTACATGACCTTTCTGTGTTGCAATGGATATTGCATCACGCATCTTACCTGCACCGACTTTCTGTGTTGCAATAGATATTGCATCACGCATCCTACTTGCACCAACTTTCTGTGATGCAATAGATATTGCATTCAGACCTACATTCACCCTTCGTGTTGCAATGGATATTGCATCACGTCCTTTTTACATGCTTAACATTTTTGTGTTACAATGGATGTTGCATCACGACCTTTATGTCTGCATTTACTCTTGTTGTTACATGAGATATTGCATCTAGTCTTTGTGTTAAGTCTCATGCTGATGCAATGGATATTACATATGGTGTTGTGTCAATCTGAAATATTAGATGAAATGGATAATACACCAGATATTTGAATACAATTTCTTTGTTAGTGATGCAATGGTTATTGCATCGGATATTCGCATCTGGTTTCTTTATAATGATGCAATGACTATTACATCGATTATTTGCTTAGAGTTTCTCAGTAAGTGATGCAATGGATATTGCATCAGATCTTGTTTTAGTCTTGTGTTGATACAATGGATATGACATTTGGCTTTATGAAGATGCAATGAATACTGCATTGTATTTTGTGTTAACCTTGGAGATGCAATGGATGTTGCACCGGATTTCGTGTTAGTTTTGAGGCAACACAATGGATATTGCATTAGGTTTTGTAGAGATGCAATGGATATTGAATCATATTTTGTGATAAGTTTTGTGATGATGCAATGGATATTACATCTGATCTTGTATTAATCTTGTAGTGGTACAATGGATATTGCATCTGGTCTATAATGGTGCAATGGATGTTGCATCAGATTTTGGCATAGTTTTCTTTGTTAGCGATGCAATGGAAATTGCATCAGATATTAGCATGGGTTTCTCTGATAATGATGCAATAGATGTTGCATCGGATTGGGTGATAATTTTGTGGTGATGAAATGAATATTGCATTAGATTTTGTGTTAAGTTTTGTGGAGATGCAATGGATATTGCATCGGGTTTTGTGTTAATCTTGTGGCAATGCAAGGGATATTACATTAGGTTTTATGGAAATGCAATAGATATTGCCTCAGATTTTATGATAATTTTGTGATGATGTAATGGATATTGCATCAAATTTTGCATTAGTCTTGTAGTGATGCAATGGAAAATCGCATCTGATTTTGTAGAGATGCAATGGATATTACATCATATTTTTGCATGAATTTCTCTGTTAATGATGCGATGAATATTGCATCAGATATTTGCATTAGGTTTTGTGATAATGCAATGAATATTGCATCTGATTTTATGATAATGCAATGAATATTGCATTTAATCTTTGTGTTTGTTTCTTGGTGATGCAATGAATATTGCATCTGGGTTTTGCGTTCGAATCGTGGTGATGCAATGAATATTGCATCAGATTTTGCCTTAAGTTCGTGGTGGATGTAATGAATATTACATTTGAATCTGTATCTGGATTCACTGTGGTGGATGTAATGAATATTATATCTAAATCTGCATTTGGTTTCATTATGGTTGATGTAATGAATATTACATCTGAAATTGTTTTGGTCGCACTTTTGCATGCAATGAATATTGCATCTAGTTTGGCTTGGTGATGCAATGAATATTGCATCTAGATTTGCGTTATATTCACTGTGTCGCAATGAATATTGCAAACTATCTTTCCGCATTGCAACATGTTTCGGCTTAAGACGAACTACGCTTGGTTTGATTTCTTTCGAGGATATGTAGGCACCCTATCACAATAGATTCTACCATCACAACTCATGTAACTTCATTATGCATTCCGTATTGCATCCACCTGTTTTTAAAATTTTACACCACAATTTTAATATGCATGTCATTCCAGTATACATTGTCTTTCGATATATATGTCTTTTCAATATACATGCCTTTCAATATACACATGCTTTTCAATATACACTTGTCTTTCAATATACACTTATTTTTCAATGTACATGCTTTTCAATATACCCCTGTCTTTTCAATATACACTTCCATTTCAATATGCACTGTCATTTCAATATATATTGTATTTTCAATATACATGCATTTCAATATACATGTCTTTTCCATATACACATATCTTTTCAATATACACTGTCTTTCAATATACATTGTCATTTCAATATACATTGTCTTTTCAATATACACCTCCATTTCAATATACACATGTCTTTTCAATATACATGCCTTTCAATATATATACTACTGTCATTCCACATACATGTTGTGGCGACCCGACTCGGATTCTGGAACGGAATCCCTAGGTCGCGATGCTAGGACTAGGCAAGAAGATGACAAGAACTTGTAAATCGGTAGTGCGAGTCAAACAGTCGAGCTAACAAGCTTCAATAATGGTAGTGAAGCCATACTAAAATACGGGTTTACAAAAATTGAATCTGCGGAAGCGATAAGGAAAGGAAGTCCTGAGTTGCGAAGCTCGAAACCAAAGTCAAGAGACCAAGAGAGACTGAGAGACATAAATCTCACAAAGGGAAAAAAAACAAAACTCGCGTGCCACAACATTTCAGACGGTGAATAAACCATCGACACTCCAGACCGGCGTTTCAACAAGGAACCAACCTGATATAACAATTACCCAAGGCTAAAGCATGCTGGGGTTAACCAACAATGATAACAACTAGAATAAAGAAAAAGCCCCAAAGCTACTGCATGCCCGGGAGACAACTGGATATAAATACGAAGACTATGAACAACGGCACGACACAACACGTTGGCCTAAAGAAGAACCAAAACCAAAGTCCTACCCGATTGTAAAGTCTAAATAACTTTACAATATGACGAGCTCACAAGATTAGTAAAGTACAATATACAAATCAACAAAAGCAAGAGAAGGTAAGGAAAGGTAAGGTATTCATATTTTACCTGCATGCATCTCATTTGGTCCCACCATTGCATTCGACGAAGGGTATCCACCCCTGAGGATCAATGTTTTATGATGTGTTCCACCATTGCATTCGATGAAGGGTATCCACCTCTAAGGATGCGATGTTTTCCTGCTTTCTAGGAGTAGCATAGGATCATCTCCTAACGGGGCGTAACCCCGAGACGAGTGATCAAACCATGATGTGTTCCACCATTGCATTCGACGAAGGGTATCCACCCCTGAGGATGCGATGTTTTCCTGCTTTCTAGGAGTAGCATAGGATCATCTCCTCACGGGGCGTAACCTCGAGATGAATGATCAAAACTTGAATCTGATTCCACCTGTGTTGTTCAGCCTTTTCTACGAGGGGGTTGTGTGCCCCGGGCCAGTGAAAAGGCTATCGTACTCCGACGAAGGGCCCTGCCCTGAGGATACGATCTATCCCATCATTGTGTTCGGCAAAGGGTTTGACCCTTTGAGGATGCGATGTTTTGATCTCGGTATTCCACCTAGCGTTGTTTGTTTGCACCAGGCCGAACCACGTTTGGTCTGATTCCTTTTATTAAGGGATACGTAGGCAGCCTAATTCGGTAGGTCCGACCATCAGAGCATTTAATTTGCATATTTGCTTAAAAACTACGATAACATGCTATAACCGACTAAATATGTCTAGGATATGCGAGATTTGACATGCATTATAAATTGTTGCATTATAACTGCTAACTGCTACCTGTTGCATCACTCCCTGTTATAATTTCCATGAAATTAGGGAGTCTATTTCTTATCAACGATGTTCGTTTACTCAGTAAGTTGCGGGTTACCCGTAAACTCCATCATTAAGGGGCTCTGTAGACACCCCAATTTCGTACCCCTGGTATGCGACATGACATGCGATATCAAGACCTGTTAAAATTTAACAAATGTCAAGTTATAGGGTTTGCAAATGCAAAAAGAAAAGCAGGATGCTTAAAACAGTGAAATGCAGGGGCCAAAGTGTCAAAAATCAAGCTAGAATTGGATCCAGGTGCCACCACCAAGCAAACATGGCGCGGCGCCCAGAGCCCAATAGTACACTTCCGTTTTGACATTTTGTACAAGCTTTCAAGCGCGCGGTACAAGCCGGTGAAGCACAAAGAAGAAAATTTAAAGACGACGAGGTCCCTTCTTCAGCCTATAAATAGAGGGCTTCGGCTTCAGAATTGAGGGCCGAGAAATCATTCTCACTCATAACATTCAGCGTTTATTTTACGCAGTGAGAGCGATCGTGAGAAAGAGAGAGTTCCCCTCCTCCTATAAGTCTCGAAACTCTGTCAAATCTCCTTCAAACACAAATCCAACCGGTCAAAGTGAACATTAGCCTTCCAGCTAGGATTCCACCATATTTCCCCGGTCCAAAAATCTCAAAAAGAGCAGTTGCTCTGCCCGAATCCAAAGGCCAAATCCGCTAGAAGCAAGCAGTTGTTCTGCCCGATTTCCGCCAGCAGCAAGCAAACAACAGCAAAAACGCAAGCATTTGCTCCACCCGTTTTACGGTGCCTGAAAGCAACTTTCGGAAGCACTTATTCTGCCTGAATCGCAACAGCAGCAAAAGACTCCCTCTCCCGGAAGGACAGAGCGAGCACACCCTATGCTCTTAAAGGTAAGCCTTTAAGGGCTTTTTATATAAAAGTGTTATTTTTATCCGGCTCAATGTAAAAAATATAAGCAGTTATGTTGCCCGGATCTATATAGAAAATAGCACCAAAAAGAGCCATTATTATTGCCAACTATTTTTAAATGTATTTGTAATTACTGAAAGAAGGTGGCTGCAATTCTGTAAATAAGGTAGATACAAATATATCTGCTTTTAATGCTTTATTTTATTTGCTAGATAAATATAATAAAAGCATATTTTAGTCAAAAACTGTTTTGAGACCGAAAGGGCGAATTGGGTGCCTAACACCTTTCCACCTCGTAACTTAGCCCCCGAACCCTTTTTTTACAAACTCTAGTTTATTTTTTGTTTTTCTTTATTTCTCCTTAAAATAAAGATGACAACTCTATTACAACATTTTGGATTACAGTGAGGCCCGCAACATCCTTTTCTTGCACTTTTCCGTTTTCCCTTAAATAAGGAGCGATGGGAATGAAAAGGGTGATGCCTTTTCTGTATCTTGTTTTCCCCTAAACAATGGAGGATGAGATACAAAGAAACCCAAAGCACTCATAGCGATCCAAAATAAACCTACGTTATGGTGAGGCTCGCAACATCCTTTTTTTTTGTACTTTTATGTTTTCCACTAAACAAGGGACGATGAGAATGAAAAGGGTGATGCATTTTCTGTATCTCATTTTCCCCTAAACAAGGGAGGATGAGATACAGAGAAATCCAACGCGCTCATAGTGAGCTAGGATGATTTTTTTTTAAGTCCATAGTGAGGCAGGGCGTGTTCCCGAACACCTTCGCAACATCCTTTTTTTGCACTTTTCTGTTTTCCCCTAAACAATGGACGATGTGAATGAAAAGGGTGATGCATTTTATGTATATTGTTTTCCCCTAAACAAGGGAGGATGAGTTACGGAAAAATCCAAAGCTCCCATAATGGACTAAAGCACACTCGGTGACCAAAGCGTATTCTTGCATTTTCAATTTCGTCTTTCCATAAACAAGGGAGGGTGGAACGAGAAACGTGATGTCTTTCCGCATGCCGCGCTCCCCTAAAAAATTGCACGGGGTACGGGAGCGTTCCGGGGCACCCATAGCGTGCATCTCACTCAAGACTCAATCGTTGACAAATCCAAATGTAGACGCTTGCCATCACAGCCATGTCTATTCATGTGTTGTGTATGTCTTTTATTTTGCCCTTTTTGTTTTCTATTTCATTTCTATTATTATTTTTATGTTTATTTTCTTTTCCCTTTTCTTCTTTTTATCATTTATTTGTTACTTTGCTTTCATTTTTTTTCTTTTATTTTCATTGAAGCTTTTTTCTTCAGGAAATTTTTTTTGATTTATTCTTTTTTTTCATATAAATTATCTTATTTTGTATTTTAAGAATTTTTTGTTTATACCAAAGCATTTGTTGTTTGAATGAAATATTTCAAAATTAGTAATTAAAATTATATACAATATATTAATGAAAAACATAAATGATTTAATTAGTAATGAAAATCATATGCAATTTATTTTTTATTTTACAAAGTATTTGTAATCTGTAATGTATAAATTAAAACTATTTATAAATTTATTTGTTTGAAAAATATAAATAAATAAGTATAATGGTTAAGTGAATAATTTGACAGTGGACTCAAAAGGAACTCAATTTGGGATCCTAACAATTGGAGAGTTTTGTTATTAGACCCAAATTTCTTTTGGTAAACAAATTTTGAATGTTAAAATTCCATTTTGACTTGCCTCGAGCTCACTTAGCAACTGGGATTTGGAATTGCATGGGCAAAAACTTAAAAAGACGGTCTTATGTGTATTTTATATAATATGGATCCCTTTTATCGACCAACCGTGTGTTAGTGGGTTATGTTGTAAGAGATTGGAGCTCCGTCTTACAATTTAAAATCTGTAAGGTCTTACAGAAGACTTACTCATGCAACAAATATACTTTGAAATTATGTAGGAAAATTATCCAAATAACCATCGTACTATTCATAGTTAACCTATTTGACCAACCACATTACAATATCTCAAATGTGATCAATATACTCAGTAATTGGGTGTGATGTGGTCATTTCTATCAACGCTCCATCCAATTTTGTAACAAACATGTTAACGCGAATTATCAGACGGGCTGTACAAAAAGCATTTTTGTCTTTCAATTGCACCCCCTTCTTCTCCAAACAATTTTCCTTCAATGTGCAATAGAAAGACAAAAATACCCTTCGTATAATCCCTCTGTTAATCCACATCAACAGGTTCACTACAAAATTGAATAGGGCGTCAACGGTAAGGACCACATTGTACTCATTACTAAGTACATCAGTCACACTTGAAATATTGTAATGTGATTGGTCAAATCAGTTTCCTACGAATAGTACAACGGTTATTTGGATAATTTTCTCAATTATTGGTACAATTCCATCAATCAAACGACATAAACAAAGTTTGTTCAGTTCTAAATCTATACAAAGGCATTAGAATCTTATATTTTGAGAAACAAGATTTCCATAATAATTCCATACAAGGAAATCATTTGATTCTTTTGGTGTGTGTATAAATGATTATTATGTTCTCTGCTAAGTAGTATATCCTAAAGCAACGCATTCACTTCCTCGGCATGACAGCGTCCGAGGAGTACTATTACATTTGTGCATTGATAAGATCACTTACTATTTCTTGAAGCTCGATCTCTCCGGTTCAGGGCTCGGTTGAAGCACCAGTTTTCTGATCGGATGGATGCAGAGGAGGACAGACGATCACTAACTTGCTTCGAAATGAGCATATGATCACGAGGTCTTGCTCTGATATAATGCAGAAAGAGGATCAACAGAGACTTCAACACGTTGAACAAGATATGAACAGCAACAAGAGTGCCTTTGAAGACATCATGCAGCTACAAACACAAACCAAGCCCTTATATTAATTAAGCAAGCTATGTTGATCTGATAGTGTAGTGTAGCCAAAGTGACATATTTTCAACAGAGAGCAATTTGAAGAAGCCAAGAATCAAATCCAGTCTCGGATCACCGAACTGTAGTCTAAGTGAAGAAGTGCAAAAAGAAGAGGCCGAAGTAAAGACATCTGAAGTCTGAAGATTGTAACTGATTGACGGATCTTAAGATGGGTGCTTCAGTGGCTCAAAAGAATTTATAAACGCCCATATATGAAGCATTTATTGCCTCATATCCCTTAAACAACCTCTGTACAAAGCATTACCATCCATGGGCCCTTTGCCTGTATCTTGATGGAAAATGTGTCTGCCAGCAGTCCACGAACAACTGCAGAAACACTGTCATCGAGTTAACTGAGTCTATGAGTTTGCACCATAGATAGTTATTCTCTCATCTATTTGGACCTCGCAACAGGGACACTTAGCTGCCACAATGACTTCCTCATTGCACTTCGTGCACACAACTTGATGGGTACAAGGGAGAAAGAGAATAGAAGCGTCATTCTTTGAGCATATAAAACATTCCCTACCGGATACTACTACTTCTGGAGAATCACGCAAAACATATGCCTCAGGAATTGCTGTTACATCAAAACTTTCATTGCGAGAGATCCGTAGTTTAGCCAGCTCATCTTCAAGTTTTCGCAGGTCATCCTTCAAAACCTGAAGGTTCGTCTCCGCTTTTCGACGAAGTGATGCCTGCTTGGCTCTCAAATTGGCTTCTGCTATGTTCCTTAACCTCTCCTCTTCTGCAAGTAGTGCAATAGCCAATTCTTTTTCCTTCAACTCCTCCGCCAACTTTACCTACAATCAACAGTTGCATGTATGTAAATTTTAATTCTAAAAGAAGGATAAGGAACTTCTAGACAAAATTATTTGCAGCTTTTAACCACGTAATGTTAAATAAACTTAAACTGGAAAAACATCAGTTTGGTTTATCATCCTCAATCGGTACAATCATAAAAGAGAAAAGTTCACGATTATCAAAAGAAGTTTCAAAACCATTTTTGCAGCACATGGAGGAATGTTTATACGTGAACGTAAAGTCATTGCATATATAAAGGCAAAAAAGGTAACAAAGTGAGCATTAATCATCATTCCTCCCCTCCCTTCATCCCTCTTCAGCTAATTGGTTTATAAAGAGCAAGTATAATAAATTTAGCATAAAGTAAGTTAGTTTTCCTTCCCAAAAACATGGTGATCAAAAGTCAAAATAAAAGAGCAAGTATATAAAAAGCCAGAACTTCCCAACAATTTAAACTCTCAGTAACAATAGGTGCAAAAAAAGATAAGCAGGAGCCTTATCGAGATTTAAACAAAATTACCAAGTACTATTTCAGAATGCTTTACACCAATTTATTTTAAGGCAAAAGAAAATAAATAAAAATACGAAGTTAAGCGTTATATGCCTTAAAAGGGCATGCAACTGAATTTGACAAATAGCACTTGATGGAATTAAGAAAATCACCAAAATAAGAGTTGAAAAGTAAATAAAGATAAAAATACAGAACAACTACGTTTTACAGCAATCTGTTCTTTGGCAATGATCACCGTACCAGAGTTCTTGCTCATCTTTTTATAATTTGTTTTCAGTCTACCCAATGTCTTCTCACTAGTAACAACGGTATACTTATATATTTAGTTAAAAAAAAAAATTTGTTTCGTTACTTTGTTTATATGTGGCTGGTGGTGGTGGTGGTGGAGGGTGGAGGTGTGAAGCAATGGGAGGAAAAGTTACAGACAACCGTCCTAGAGAATTATTCCAAACTTGCGTCATTGTCCAAAGAATATATCACTTTCCATCCTCTTTATCGATCCCTAAAGTTTACGTGATTATTGGTACTCTCTAAGAATGATGTTGGTGAAACGATGACATTCCTATCCTGTGATCATCTTGAACTACTCATCCAGTATCTTTTCAACAAGGATCTTGTTGTGTATATTTGATCATTTCAAACCCAAGTCCAGAAACCCTATGCCACTCAAAATGTAACATCGCTCACAGTCAGTAGCTAGGAAACTGACAAATAATGTCAAAATTAATCACTAACTTCAACGTGATATCTTTAATGCAGCAATGTCAAATTCTTAACTATGAGAGAAACTCCTCAAACTGGAAATGGTGATCAGCAACTTGTGTCTAATTTCAATGAATGTGCACTCGTACTTTCCCCTTAGTCCAATATTGAGAGTGATTTCCTATATTGAGCCCAATAGAAGTGTTCAGTTTTACAATTGTTGTCAAAGGCGTGCCGAAATCCAAGGTTCATCAAGGCTAGCTCTGAGTGCCATGCCTGGGCTAATCTCCTCCATTAAGTGTACGCCAAGTGAACCTAAGCTCCATGAGGCTCTAGTATCCAAGCTCCAGGCTCGAGGTATCGTGTAGGCGCACCTTGTTTCTTTTCACTTGTTATACCGTTAGTTACATAAGCTCTAATATGTAAGATTATACTGTCGGCTAAATCATTTCAAGTCAATGTCAAAGCCCGGCAAAGGAAGAGAAACATTACGATATAATTCCTTATAAGTGTTCAAATAGGAGTATAGTTAGAGGTTCAAATGTAGTTTCTGAATATGTCTTTGATATTACATGACGGGGAGCCATTATTGTTGCTTCCTAAAGTATGAAATAAGGCATAACATATTAGAAAACTATGTTGATTGCCCGCACCATTCACGAAGGGCATTAGTACACGAACGCCTATAAATGAGGACTTAGATTTTTTTTTTTGATTAAATAAGAATTTGGGGATCTAGCACTTATTATGAAGAGATTGATGCTTTGAACAATGGTACACTTATATATTTAGCTATATTTGTTTCTTTGCTTCCTAGTGTGTGTTTATGTGTGCTTGATTATGATGGTGGTTGTGGTTTTGCGGGTTGGCTTGGGGGTGTGGCACATTGTTGGAAGGAAAAGTTAAAAGACAACTGTCTTAGATAAATTTTAGAAAATCACGTCATGTTCCTAAACTATATTGCTTGTCATCCACTTCACCAATCACTGAAGTTTCTCTAATTATAGGTACTCTCTCTAAGAGTGCGAGTGCCCTAGGTGAATAGTGATCGTTTGAACTACTCAACCAATATCTTTCAAAAACTAACATGTTTTATATACGTCAAACCCAATTGAACATGGAACCCAAAAAAAGATGTCTTTGATTTAACATTCAAATTTAACTAAGAGAAACTCCTTTTCAAACTGAAACTGATGATCAACGACTTGTGCGTAATTTCAATGAAGGTGTATTCATACTTTTCCCTTTGTCCATATTGAGTGGACTTTCCCATTTTGATTCAGCCAAATAGGAGTGTCCACTTTCACAAATGTTATTAAAGGTTCGCCTAGGTCCAAGGCCCATCAGGGCTCACTCTGAGCGCTATGCTAATTCCAGGCCCAACCTCATCCATTAAGTGTGTGTCAGTATGTGCCAACAACAAGTGCACCTAGACTCCAGGCTCAAGGCATCACAAAGGCACACCTCACTTCTTTCAACTTTCTAATACATAAGGTAATTCAAGTCAGCTTAAACATTTCAAGGTATGTTAAAGCCCAACAAAGGAATAGAAAAACTATGGTAATCACTTAAAAGTGTTCGAGTAGGAGTATAGTAGGAGGTTCTAGTGCAGATTCAGAGTATGTATCTAACGATTATTACGTGAAATGGAGGCATTATTGTTGTTCCCTTAAGTATGAGATACAGAAACATATTAAAAAGAATTGCGTTGATTGCCCACACCACTTAAGAAGGGGAACTAGTTCACGAACGCCTATAAATGACGACTTATGATGTTCGGAGGGGTATGGGGGAGGACAGAGTTGTTTGGGACGGGTCGAAAAGGAATACTTTCTCGGTGAAGTGTTTCAACTCCTTAAAAAATGAGGATGGGAATCACTATCCATGGAAAGTTATTTGGAAGTCGAGGGCTCCTAGTAGAGTGATGTTCTTTGCTTGGGAAGTTTCGAGGGAGGCTATCTTGACTGGGACAATCTGAGAGCTCGAGGGAAGTTTTATGTTAATAGGTGTTTCATGTGTAAAAAGGACAAGGAAACAGTAAATCATTTGCTCATGCACTGCCCTGTTGTCAGGGCCTTATGGGATTCATTTTTGTGTGTGGCGGGTATTCCTTGGGTGATGCCAAGGACTTCTCTCCATCTACTTCATAGTTGGGGTTCTTCCAAAAGTATAAGTAAAAACAGTAGATGGAAGTTGTCAGAGAATAAGGGTATTATAAAGGGTGTTAAGTATAATATTACTGTCTAATATGCACGTATATATAAATACCCTAGCCTAACCAGTTTAGGGTTACGGCTTCCAAACCATATTTCATTCTTCTTCTCTTCTCTGTTAATTTACAGAAGTCTATTCCTTTGGCGATTTGGTGGAGCGTATAGAAGGAAAGGAATCTTAGGGTGTTTGACAATGAAGAGGTAGACGTCGACTAGCTAAAGAAGGAAGTGTATCAGTTGGATTTTTGGCATTCTGATGTGGCATCAAGTTCAGGGGACTCTAATGTTAATATCGTGGATAGTTTGTAGATTTTATTCTTTTGGTATTGTATACTCCTTGTATACAAGGACGCATCACCTGATTTGAGACTGTGTTAATATTATGTTTACTTATCAAAAAATAAATAAAAATGAGCACTTATGTGTAGATGGTAAATAATAATTTGAGGGTCTAGCACTTATTGTGAAAAGATCATTGATGCTTTTGACATCATCATCAATTTTCTCATTCATAAAATTTCTTAGTTTGAATGATTATTTTAGTTTATCAATAATTAGTTTCTTAATTTTCTTATAATCTACCCTTGACTTCTTCTCCAAGATGTGCACCTGCCTTGCGACTTAGCTACGAGAGGCCCTTTGCGCTTAAATTAACGTGTCTTCATTTTTTTTCATCTCATGTCAATGAAGGAGCCTTAAAATAGTTAAGCCGACTTGAATAACCTTACGTATAAGAAAGTTGAAAGAAATGAGGTGCACCTCTATGATGCCTAGAGCCCGGAGCCTACGTGCACTTGGAGTTGGCACACACTTGGTGACACACGCTCAATGGAGGCATTGTTGTTGTTTCCTAAAGTATGAGATATGGAAACATGTTAGAAAGATTTGTGTTGATTGCCCACACCACTTAAAGAAGGGAAACTAGTTCACGGACACCTATAAATGATGACTCACGTGTAGATGGTAAATAAGAATTTGAGGTCTAGCACTTATTGTGAAGAAATCATTGTTGCTTTTGACTTCATCATCAATTTTGTCCGTCATAGAATTTTGTAGTTTGTGTGATTATTTTAGCATACCAATATTTAATTTCTAGACTTTCTTATAATATGCTCTTCACTTCTTCTCCAAGGTGCGCACCTGCTTTGCGACTAGGCCACATGAGGCTCTTTTGCGCTTAAATGTGTCTTGGAATTTTGTCAGCTCATGTCAAAGATAGAGCATATTGCAATGTGGCACATTTTATAGTAGCTTAGAATTCAGGGCAAGTGGACCTAATTAAGGATATTCATCTTGACGAAATTTAAAAAACCTTATATATCTTGCAACAAGCAAAAATTGTTAGAAATAATAGATGGGAGAGAACAAATGACAGAATTGGGAAATATAAAGGAACAAAAGAAAACAGAAACAATTTGATACTTCTATAAAACTGTAGAAGGTGAGCAAGGCTGCTGATGGTGGGCAAGACTGCTGACGGTGACCAAAGCTGCTCATGTGAAGCTGCTGCTACCGAGGAGTTTGTTGGACACAGTTTTCATAAAACAGATTCATCCCCTCACCATAAGTGCTAGGACGTTTTACAGAGTTTGTCTCCCAGGATACAACAAACAATCGAAGAGACCTTGCACGTAAGGTTCCGGCGAATTGAGCTTGTGCTCAGACAATACCACCAACGACAGGAGGCCAAGGAAAACAATGACAATATGCAAAGAGATTTAAAGATTGCTCGAAAATTGTGTTCACTTCTGCGTCCCAAAATTGGAAATGAGATTCTCCATTTATAGGCCACAATCACGTTTAATAGCCCATTAAATCTGAGAGTGTTTTCATCCCATTAATCACCATATTGAGGCTGGTCATGAAAGCAGAATAAATTTGCTAATCACTGTTGGAGTTACAAGTTCAAAAGAAAAATTAACAAAATGAGGGCTTGGCTAGGTGGCTCAATTTGGTCTCGCATTCGTGTCCGCAGATCGCGCTCGCATATGAGTCTAGTGACCCAGACGATGACGATCCTAAGATTTGCACCTTCCATAGAACAAATTCGCCCCCTCACCGTAAGTGCTTTGAGGTTTTGCGGACGTTTGTCTCCCATGATACAACGAACAATCGAAGAGACCTTGCATGTAAGGTTCCGGTGAATTGAGCTTGTGCTCAAACAATATCACCAACGACAAGAGGCCAAGGAAGATGATGACAATATGCAAATGCAAAGACATTTAGAGATTGCTCGAAAATTGTGTTCACTTCTGTGCCTCGAAATTGGAGAAGAGATTCTCTATTTATAAGCTAGAATCACATTTAATAGCCCATTAAATCTGAACATTTTCATCCCATTAATCATCATATTAAGGTTGGTCAAAATAAATCAGCTAATCAATGTTGGAGTTACAAGTTCAAATGATAAACTAAAAAATGAGGGCTAGGCTAGGTGGCTCAATTTGGTCTGGTATTTGTGTCCACAAATTGTGCTCGCATATGATATGAGTCTAATGACCCATACCTTGACAATCCCAAGATTTGCACCTTCCGTATTCACGTGTAAAAGAGAGAGCCTCTATGCTATACATGTTTACTCCTTACTAAAAAGGAGTTTGTATATAAACTAGTCACGTCTTTGTTATTTTTTCAATGTAGGACAAACCCACTTACAACATCATACTATAAGCGTTGATATCTTATTCATCCAAACACCAAATTTGACAAATAAATATATGATTTTGATGTTCTCACGATATAGATCATATTTTCACTATTATCTTTGTCATTAGACAAACGACGCACTTGCACAATTTTTCCTACAAAAATGGGTCCACCATTGCTTTCACAAGGTGAACAAATCAACAAGAAACAAAATCCCGAACCATTCAATGTTGAAGGAGTAGAATAGGAAGGATGGTAGGGATTCTCTACCAAGCAACCAAAATTTGGATCTACAGTGAAGCCTTTTTTTTTTCTGCGGAAGTAACAATATGGACATTTGAAATACATTATTCATTAAGGAAGTAATATCTTGGTGCCACTTTCTTGGGTCTATTACTCTCTTAATGCATAAAAGTATTTTAAACATCAAGTTATTAGTT
>JABEVN020000921.1:0-27424 GCA_013146195.2 Codonopsis lanceolata | reverse complement strand
AAAAAAAAAAACAAAGGAATAAAAAGGGAGATTTCGCTCTTCTAAAAAAAAGAAAGTGGAGTCTTCGAAAAAAAAGGAAGTCTTTTTTTTTATATGTTGTCTTCTCGCTTCCAAAACATGTAAAGACAGAAATTTCTCACCATTATTTTCAATCGCCATCACCACCACTTGTGCATCAATCATTTTGATTCAAAAAAAAATCGAAAGCAAGTCCTACTTTGATATGTCAAGGTCTACCACCACAAAAAAAAAAAGAAAAAAGAAAAAGAAAACAATACAAAAAAAAAGACCCGATAGGAGCTAGAAAAGAAAGGAGAAATGAAAGCCAAGAAGGCGTAAAACTGAAAGGCAGAAATCCGTAAAAGGCCGACTCAGAGGACTAAGGCTTTCAAACCCTGTGGGTGTCTATTTCCGCCTATATTGATGCTTGCCCCCATCCGCAGTATGCTCAAACCCATTTGGTCTTCGTTATTTCAAAAGTCCAATCAAGTCCTCGATCGAAGCCCGAAGGTATTTATCTATATTCGAGCCTCGGTAAACTTCGCTTTCCTATTTTAGCTTATCGAGTCTTTTTTCTTGATCTCGAGCACCACATATCGCCAAAAATATTTGAAAAAAAGAAGAATGACGAATCAACTCATGAAAAAACATGATAAAACTACACGAGTTGATGATGAGTCATTTCAAGAATATGGACCCGCAAACCATTAAAATGTAAGTTCGATAAAGCAATCTTCTGTCTTGGTGAAAGGTCATCTTCAATCCATTGCGGTCGAGCTATTAAACGGTACACTAGGGGCTTCCAACCACACACCCAACCCCTTCCAAATGCCTGAACAAACCCACCAATTGCCAAAGCCTAACCATCTCTAAAACCCAGCTTCTCAAAACTGGGGCTGCTCCACCCTTATATATATTCATCAAGAGTAGCAATCTTCTTTTATCCTAAGAGAGAGAAGACGAGTATCTCTTCAAGCACTTTCCCAAATTGCTCCGAGAGGTCAAAAAAAAAAGAAGAGAAGAAATTTCCCTCTCGCAACAAAAAAGAAAAGAGAGAGAAAAAGAGAAAAAAAGAAAGAAAAAAGAGAGAAGCCTCTCGAGCAATTTCTTCAAAATATTTCTCTCGCAACAAAAGAAAAACATCAATCACTCTTGACAACCCCACGATCCGAAACCAAAGCCGAAAGCCGAGACCATACCTACAACCAGGTCTAGAGACCAAATTTCATCCAAACCCATAGCGATCGCCATGCGATCGCCTTTCCTAAAATAACCAAACCCATGGCCCAAAATACCTTTGAGCAAGAGGCCGATCAGATCCTCAATCCTAAAGCTAAACCATCCTAAATGCTTGAACACTATGCCATAACCTAGTCACCACCTATAGCTCTGTTTCAATCGGATGCAACGTGATCTGGGTCCAGGACAGAACTTCTTGCTAAAAACACATAAAATTATCAAAAGATAAATGTTAAGTAGGGTCCATAAAACCTGCGATACGTGGCGATAAACTCTGGATCATGACTCTTCTTTTTGTCCATTAGAGTCATCCACTTTCTGTGAGCATACTCATTCCTGTCTCCCACAAAAGTCTTTCTCAATCGAGTTTTTTTTAGGCTGTCTCCAGTTAATCTCTTCAGAAACTTGCCCATCCCATCTTACAAAATTTGGTTGATTAAATTCATCCTGGGACTTCTCTCGCCAAACTCATTAGATACACAGAGGCTCATCATCTCCAGAGGCAGCTGTCATTTCCATCTCTACCTGAAAGAGCAAAGAGACTACAAAAACCATGATCCCTCAAGAATAAGCAGCTCATCCTCGCATGCATCGAAAGACTGGCTCCCTACAAGGTAAACAGCTCGCTAGGTTGAAAACCCGAAAGGGCGGCCTAGGCAAAAGTTAGAGCACAAAAAAGGAAAAAAAAAAGGAAAAAATGGTTCCTCCGAGGCATTGATTAGTAGGCTCACTAGTCCCGGTTGAATTCCTTTTTTTGAATGATGCACTAGTCAAAAGACTGAAAACTGACCCAACACATCATTCGCCTCCATTTCAAATATCACCATCAACTCCCATACATATAACCCTCCAAAGCCAACTAAAAGTCACATCTCAAGCTCTCATATTGCATTTCCATCACCTTCCCTTATCCTGTCTTTAACATGTTTAAGAAACATATGGTACACATGCGCATTCAAAAGTTTTTTTAAATATATAATAAAAAATAAAAATAAAAAAAATTCCAGCAAAAGCTGGAACTGCAACAAAAATCCCCAACAGGTGCAGTAAAAACAACAAGTACAGGAAAAACAGTAGAGACAGAATTCGCAAAGGCAAAGCCAAGGTAAGAAAAGGTAAGTATTTTACCCATTTTCTGTGCATCAATAGCTGTGTTGGAAAACTTTCTTTTAAGGGGCATACAACCCCGGATCAGAGGGAAAGGTTTTGTCCTCCGACGAAGGCAGCGTTCCTAAGGAGACATCTCATGCATCACAACACTTGATAGACTACCTTTACAGCACATACATCACGACATACATTCTTTTAGTAATGCGATGGATATCGCATCAAGCGTTGCGATGCAATGGATATTGCATCCGTCTTTCCGTGTTAATGCGATGGATATCGCATTCAGCGTTGCGATGCAATGGATATTGCATCCGTCTTTCCATGTTAATGCGATGGATATCGCATTCAGCGTTGCGATGCAATGGATATTGCATCCGTCCTTCCATGTCAATGCGATGGATATCGCATTCAGCGTTGCGATGCAATGGATATTGCATCCATCTTTCCGTGTTAATGCGATGGATATCGCATTCAGCGTTGCGATGCAATGGATATTGCATCCGTCCTTCCATGTCAATGCGATGGATATCGCATTCAGCGTTGCGATGCAATGGATATTGCATCTGTCTTTCCTATGTCAATGCGATGGATATCGTATTCAGCGTTGTGATGCAATGGATATTGCATCCGTCCTTCCGTGTCAATGCGATGGATATCGCATTCAGCGTTGTGATGCAATGGATATTGCATCCGTCCTTCCGTGTCAATGCGATGGATATCGCATTCAACGTTGTGATGCAATGGATATTGCATCCGTCCTTCCTTGTCAATGCGATGGACATCGCATTCAGCGTTGCGATGCAATGAATATTGCATCCGTCGTTCTGTGTCAATGCGATGGATATCGCATTCAGCGTTACGATGCAATGGATATTGCATCCGTTTTCCGTGTTAATGCAATGGATATTGCATTAAGTATGTGTCGGCGCAATGGATATTGCGTTTTGTTTTGCGATGCAATGGATATTGCATCCGTTTTCCGTGTTAATGCAATGGATATTGCATTAAGTTTGTGTCGGCGCAATGGATATTGCGTTTTGTTTAGCGATGCAGTGGATATTGCATCCGTTTTCCGTGTTAATGCAATGGATATTGCATTAAGTCTGTGTCGGCGCAATGGATATTGCGTTTTGTTTAGCGATGCAGTGGATATTGCATCCGTTTTCCGTGTTAATGCAATGGATATTGCATTAAGTTTGTGTTGGCGCAATGGATATTGCGTCTTGTTTTGCGATGCAATGGATATTGCATCTGTTTTCCGTGTTAATGCAATGGATATTGCATTAAGTTTCTGTCGGCGCAATGGATATTGCGTTTTGTTTTGCGATGCAATGGATATTGCATCCGTTTTTCGTGTTAATGCAATGGATATTGCATTAAGTTTGTGTTGGCGCAATGGATATTGCATTTTGTGTTGCGATGCAATGGATATTGCATCCATTTTCTGTGTTAATGCAATGGATATTGCATTAAGTTTTGTGTCGACCCAATGGATATTACGTTTTGTGTTCCGATGCAATGGATATTGCATCTGTTTTCTGCAATGGATATTGCATTCAGTTTTGTGTCAACGCAATGGATATTGCGTTTAGTGTTGCGATGCAATGGGTTTTGCATTTTGATATGTGCTATTTTCACTAGGTTATAATGGATATTACGACTATCTTTCCGCATAACACTTGTCTGCATTACAACACTTGATCCCCAGTAGAGGTGAACTACGTTTGGTCTGATTCCTTGGATAAGGATACGTAGGCAGCCTATTTCGGTAGGCACGACCATCACAACAAAAATAAAAAAAAAACAAAAACACAAAAAAAGGTTGAATATTTCAAAAAACACAAAAAAAAAAAAACAGAGAGAGCGAGAAAAAAGGGAAAGGAAAAAGAATGTTTTCCACTTCACGACTTTCGAAAATACTTGAAGAAAGTTTTCCTTGTCGTGCTCGACGACGGATTTTTATCGGTCGAGTGCAGTTTTCTGGAAATTTGAAAGTTTTCTGGTTATGTTTGGAAACAAGGCATCGACCAGCCAGACACAACTTTGAAAATTCTTCTTAACATGTTTCAATGACAAGGTTTTGACCGATTGAAATGTGGTTCCAGAAAAACATTCAAATCTTCATACCGTATTCGGCGGTCGTTCTCGACTGTTGGATACGACTTTTTCGAAAAACACAAAAATCTTTTTCCTTTTGTGTTCTCGATCGGGCTTGACCCGAAGAACATAACATCCTCACTTGGTTGTAGTTTAGGTTTTTGGCCTGAACTACGTTTGGTCTGATTTCCTTTAATAGGTAATACGTAGGCAGCCTACATTAGTAGGTCCGACCATCAGAGCACTTTAGAATTCATATCTGCTTAAAAACTACGATAACCTTTTATAACCGACTAAAAATATCTAGGTTATGGAGTTTGGATAGCATGATAAACTGTGCATTATAACTGCTACCAATTGCATTCTCCCATTTTTAAATGAACGAAATTGGAGAGTCTATTGTTTATCAACGATGTTCGTCTACTCAGTAAGCCTTGGGTTACCCGTAGACTCCATCGTTGAGGGGCTCTGTAGACACCCCAATTTCGTACCCCTGGTATGTGACTGACATAAAATATCAAGAACTGTCAAAACTTAACAAATGTCAAGTTACAGGAGTTAAAAATGCGAAAGGCAAAGCAGGATGCGCGAAACAGTGAACTGCGGGGGGTGAAAGTGCGAAAAAACAAACTTGAATAGTAAGGAGGGTGCCGCACCAAGGCCCTTGGTGCCACCACATGGAGCTGCTGGTGCCGCACCAAGGGATCCCTTGGCCGCACCAGGGGTTTTCCTGTTGCTTGTCTCAGAGAAGATATTGTACAAGGCTTGATGCTCACGGTACAACTCATTGAAGCAGGTTGAACAAATTGAAGAATGCCAGCCGAGTCCCTGCTTCTCAACTATAAATAGGAGGCCCCGGCTCCTCATTTCAGTTGTTCAGTCTCCGCGATAAAAATCGCAACGAAGCTCTGTCTCTCCGTTCCTTCGATAATATTAGTACGAGAGGTGCGAGATAGGTGAGTGGAAGCCCCTAAAGTCTCCAAACCCCGTCCAAACTCTCGCCAAAATAAATATCCATAGGTTATAAGTGATCCCTAGCCTAGTTGTTAGGTATCCACCTCACTTCCCCGACCCAAAAATCCCAAAGTAAGTCGTTACTCTACCCGAGTAACGAGCTGAAAAACCAAAAAACTAAGTCGTTATTCCGCAAAACCAAAAAGGCCAAAACCTACCAAAATAAGCTGTCACTTTGCCCGAGTTGACAAGCTAAAAGTCTCCAAAATAAGTAGTCACTCTGGCCAAATCAAAACAACAACCACACAACAAACAACAAAAAAGACTCCCTCTCCCTGAAGGACAGAGCGAGCACACCACCGCTCTAAAAGGTAAAGCCTTTAAGGGCGTTATTTATTGTACTTATTTACTTTTCTGTCTTTTATTATTTTAAAATTGTTATTTAAATCCGGCACAATGTAGCCAATATAAGCCGTTGTGCTGCCCGGATTAGAATAGGAAATATTATGTAAAAGAGTCGTTATAATGGCCAAATATTCTTAAATATGTCTGTAATTATTGTAAGGAAATGGCTGCGAGTCCGTAAATAATGTAGCTATGGATGTATTTGTTTTTAATTTCATGTCTTTTAATACTTTATTTATTTGCTAAATAAATATAACAATAAGCATACTTCAGCCAAAAACTTCTTTTGAGACCGAAAGGGCGAGTTGGGTGCCTAGCACCTTCCCCAACTCGTAACTTAGCCTCCGAACCCGTTTTGATTTTTCTCTGGTTTATTTTTCTTTTCTTTGGTTTTGCTTTATTTGCCTTAAAATAAAGATGGCGACTCTAAAACTTTCAGATCCAGTGGGGCCTCGCAACACTCTTTCTTTGCACTTTCTCGTTCTCCCCTAAAAAAAGGAGAAATAGGAATGGAAGGGTGATGTATTCCCATATCCTGGTATCTCCTAAAAAAGGGATAACTTGATGCGGGAAACCCAAAGCTCCCATAGTGATCTGAACGGGCCATAAGGCTATTTTTAATAAAATCCATAGTGGGGGCGTCGCAATATCCTTTTTTGCACTTTTCCGTTTTCCCCTAAAAAAGGGAGAATGGGAATGAAAGGGTAATGCATTCCCATATCCTGGTATCCCCTAAAAAAGGGATAACTTGATGCGGGAAACCATAAGTTCCCATATTAGATACAAAATCCACTAAAGGCAACCGAGGCACATTCAAACGTGCTAACATAGACAACACTCCTCTCGCACTTTTGATTTCGTCTTCCCTAAATAAGGGAGGGTGGAACGAGAGCAGTGGATGTCCCGCATCCGCACGTACGCGCACCCCTATCCAAGGGCGCGCGGGGCGCGGGTCGCACCCCGGGAACCTTACAGAGGTGCCATGCTTCTCACAAACCAGGATGGAGAAGACCTTGTCCAGTCCTTCAACCTCGACAAACTTAAAAGGTACTATGCCTGAGTTATTCTATTTAGCAAATGCCTCCCTCTCTAGCTCGCTAGGTCGAAAACCCGAAAGGGCGACCTAGGCAAAAGTTAGAGCATAAAAAAAATAATTAAAAAAAACAATAAAAGGAGAAATAAGGGCTCGCTAGGTCGAAAACCCGAAAGGACGGCCTAGGCAAAAGTTAGAGCATAAAAAAAATCAGGAGAAAAAAAAAAGGAGAGGGAAGGCACTATTTAAGTCCTCGGCATACTACCCCGGTCTTCAGTGTATGAGAAGCTCGACTGACGAAAGAAATAAAAAAAGGGAAAACCGCGACAGAAAGCTCACAATGAAAGGCTAAAATATAAAATTTTACAAGTCCTCCGGTACAACTTAGGAATATTTATTAAGACATTTAAATTATACATTGATTGCATGTACATATCTAACTATTGCCTGTATCCCCCTTATTTTCCCAGAAACTATCCCCTCTTTTGTAGCCTAAACCCTAGGGTGGTCCATCAATGTCTGCGTCGTCCACCCAGCCGGGCCCATATACTCCTCCTGCAGAGGAAGCTCTAGTCTCACCTGTATGCGAGCCACCAGAAGTGTCCCCTTCTTCATCATCAGCGTGCCCGTTCTCCTAGGCAGCTGCATTGCTCAGACCGGCTCCATCATCCCTGAAAGCAGTACCCCATATGAGGAGGAGGGACAACCTCCTCTGGCTCCCACGAATTATCATGTCTGCTCGCAATACTCAGCCGAGGAGGCTCATTGCCGCCGACTCTGAAAGTCGTGCCCCATCCAGTCTGGGGAGGAGGAGCAGCTACTTCTGGTTCCCATGGGTTGTGCTGCCTACTAGCAGTGCTTAATCTGCGAGGTGCATTGTTGGGACCCGCAGTATTTGGTCCAGGGGCTGTTCGGGCATCGAGACCATGTACCTGCCTGAACTCCGCCTCCAAAGCCTCAGGGACGACTAACCCCGAACTGTCAATATCCTCGCCTATCTCCATCAGGCGAGCGTCTATCCCGTTAGTAACATGACGGCCCAGCAAGTTCCTTAGTTCGCGCCTAATAACGCGGGACGGCCCCTCGGCAGCCACCATTATCCATGCCAGATACCCATGGGAAAGAAGCATATAATCAGCAAATGGATAGGCTACCTCCAGCCTCTCAGAATCCCGTTGCCACATACCCTGAATAGTGGCACCCAAATCCTCGTTAGTATTCTCCACCTCCAAATATATGGGACGAGTTGAGTCGGGAATTAGCTACTCTCTCCCAAATTGGCGCAAGATCCGGTCAGGCCTATAAAAAGAGGTCCGCTCAATGCCCAGCATGACCACTTGACTATATTCAGCGGAATGCAGAAGAAAGCGCCCAACACAAGATGCGATATCCATCGCATTACCCGAAAGACGGATGCAATATCCATTGTATCGCAACGCTAGATGCAATAATCGCATCAACATGGAAAGACAGATGCAATATCCATCGCATCGCAACGCTAAATGCGATATCCATCGCATCGCAACGCTAAATGTGATATCCATCGCATTACTAAAAGACGGATGCAATATCCATTGCATCCCAGCGCAAGATGTGATATCCATCGCATTACCAGAAAAACGGATGCAATATCCATTGCATCACAACACTAGATGCGATATCCATCGCATTAACACGGAAAGACGGATGCAATATCCATTGCATCGCAACGCTAAATGTGATATCCATCGCATTACTAAAAAACGGATGCAATATCCATTGCATCGCAGCGCAAGATGCGATATCCATCGCATTACCAGAAAAACGGATACAATATCCATTGCATCACAACACTAGATGCGATATCCATCGTATTACCCGAAAGACGGATGCAATATCCATTGCATCGCAACGCTAGATGCAATATCTATCGCATCAACACGAAAAGACAGATGCAATATCCATTGCATCGCAGCGCAAGATGCGATATCCATCGCACTACCAGAAAAACGGATGCAATATCCATTGCATCACAACGCTAGATACAATATCCATCGCATTACCCGAAAGACGGATGCAATATCCATTACATCGCAACGCTAGATGCGATATCCATCGCATCAACACGAAAAGACGGATGCAATATCCATTGTATCGCAACGCTAAATGCGATATCCATCGCATTACCAAAAGAAAGGATACAATATCCATTGCATCGCAAGGCTAAATGCGATATCCATCGCATTACCAAAAGACGGATGCTGCGATGCATGTGTTGCGATGCTAAACAAACAAGTGCTGCAATGCTATTTAACAAGTGTTGTTATGGTCGCGCCTACCGAAATAGGCTGCCTACGTATCCTTATACAAGGAATCAGACCAAACGTATTTCATACTGTGCTGGAATGTAATGCCTCCTCAGGAACGCAGCCTTCGTCGGAGAACAAAACCTTTCTCTCTGATCCGGGGTTGCGTGCCCCTTAAGGGAATGTTTCCAAACACAAATGCACAGAAAAGGAAAAATACCTTCCTTTTCTTACCTTCGCTTTGCCCTTGCGACCATCTGTCGCTGCTGCTGCTTTACTGCACTTGCTACTTTACGCTGCTTTTGCTGCACTTGCTATTTTTATGCTGCTCTTTGATGTTCTTGCTGCACTTGCTGGGGATTTTTTCTTTTGTTGCAGTTCCGGCTTTTATCGAAAATCTTTTCCCCTTTTGCTGCTGCAATTTCCGGCCTTAGCTGGAAATTTTCTTTTGCTGCTATTTCCGGCCTTGGCTTGAAATTTTCTTCTTTTGCTGCATTTCCCGGCTTTGGCTGAAAATTTTCTTTGTTGCTGCATTTCCGGCTTCAGCTGGAAAAATTTTCTTTGCTGCTGCTTTTGCTGCATGCGCATTTTTCTCTATCTTTTTTTGGTTTTGTAAATGCTTATCCCAGCATAGGAGAAGCAATGATTATGAAGTGTTGTGGCAGAATGCTGTCGATGATCGGCTTCTGCAGTTTTTGATGATGCTGTTGAGGATCTTTGGGAGGTGATCCTTGGTGAGATGCTGGTAGAACATTTATAGGCCGATGCAACGGAAGACCTGAGGAGATGCAGTAGAAAAATGCAAACAAAGGATGCAAGCATGGGAATGAAAATTTTCTTTTCTTAAAAAAAAGACTTTTTTGAATGTGCATGTGTATCATCTATTTCTTAAACATGTTAAGACAAGATGGGTCAGGGGATGCAGATGTCATAAGAGAGGTTAGGATGCGGCTTTTGGCTTTGAAGGGTTAGGTGTATAGGAGTTGATGGTGATATTTGAAATGGAGGTGGGTGATGCGTTGGGTCAGTTTTCAGTCTTTTGACTAGTGCATCATTCAAAGAACTCGATCAGGATTAGTGAGCTTTACTAATCGATGCCTCGGAGGGACCACTTTTTCTCTTTTTTTCGTTCTTTCTTTTTTTTTTCTTTGCTTTTTGTTCTTTTTTTGTTTCTTTGCTTTGCCCCTTTTTTTGCGCTTTAATTTTTGCCTAGGCCGCCCTTTCGGGTTTTCAACCTACCGAGCTTTTACCTCATAGGGAGCCGGTCTTTCGATGCATGCGAAGATAAGCTACTTATTTTTGAGGGATCACGGTTTTGTAGCTTCTTCGTTTCTTCAGGCAGAGATGGAAATGATAGTTGCTTCTGGAGATGATGAGCCTTTATGTATCCAATGAGTTCAGCGGGAGAAGCCCCAGAATGAATTTAATCAACCAAATTTTGTAAAATGGGATGGGCAAGTTTCTGAAGAGATTAACTGGAGACAGCCCCAGAAAGACTCGATTGAGAGAGACTTTTGTGGGAGACAGAAATGAGTATGCTCACAAAAAGTGGGACGACTCTAATGGACAAAAAGATGAGTCATGATCCAGAGTTTATCGCCGAGTATCATGAGTTTCATGGACCCTTTTTATGTTTATATTTTGATGATTTTGTGTGTCTTTAGCTAGAAGTTCTGTCCTGGACCCAGATCACGTTATAACCGATTGAAACAGAGCTATAGGTGGCAACTAGGTTAGGGTATAGTGTTTAAGCATTTGGGATAGATTTGTTTCAGGGTTGAGGATTTGATTGGCCTCTTGTTCAAAGGGATTTTGGGTTGTGGATTTGGTCATTTTTGGAAAGGCGTTCACAAAGCGATTATTGGCTGGCCTTTTAAGCTATGGGTTTGGATGAGAATTTGGTTTCTGGACCTGGTTGTAGGTATGGTTGGGAGCTCGGCTTTTTGGCTTTGGCGATGGGTTATAAAGTTGTCCAAGAGTGATTGATATTTTTCTTTTGTTGCGAGAGAAATATTTTGAAGAAATTGCTCAGGAGAGGCTTCTTTTTTTTTTTCCTTTTTTTTTTTTTCTTTTTCTCTCTCTCTCTTTTTTTTGTTGCGAGAGGGAAATTTCTTTTTTTTCTTTCTCTTTTTTTTTTACCTCTCGGAGCAATTTGGGAGAGTACTTGAAGAGATACTCATCTTTTCTCTCTTGGGATAAAAGAAGATTGTCACTCTTGGTGGATATATATAAGGGTGGAGCAACCCCAGTTTTGAGAAGCTGGATCTTAGAGATGGTTAGGCTTTGGCAAGTGGTGGATTTGTTCAGGTATTTGGAAGAGGTTGGGTGTATGGTTGAAAGCCCCTAGTGTACCATTTAATAGCTCGGCCGCAATGGGTCGAAGATGACCTTTTATCAAGACAGAAGGTTGCTTCATCGAACAAAGATTTTTAATGGTTTGTGGGCCCATATTCTTGAAATGACTCATCACCAACTCGTGCAGTTTTATCATGTTTTTTCATGAGTTGACTCGTCATCTTCATCTTTTTTATATAACAGATATTTCGGCGATATGTGATGCTCAGAGATCAAGAAGAAGACTCGACAAACTAATATAGGAAAAACAAGAATTTTATCAGGCTTGAATATAGATAAATACCTTTTGGGAAAGCTTGATTTGATGACTTGGTTGGACTTTCGAAATAACGGAGACCAAATGGACTCGTGAGCATACTCTGCAAGGACAGGATGTAGATATTAATATGGGCTAAGAAGATACCTTTGGGGTTTGAAAGCCCCTAGTCCTGAATTGTTGCGTATGATCCTTGAGTTGCTTGGCTTTTCTGGATTTCCCAGCTTTCCAGACTTTTCTGCTTTCTTGGCTGTCCCAGCGTCCTTTTCTTTTCTGGCTCCCTATTGGTTTTTTTTCTTCTTGTTGTTTTTTTTTTGTTTTGTTTTGTTTTGTTTTGTTTTGTTTTGTTTTGTTTTGTTTTTGAAGTGGTAGCCCCTGACATCTCGAGGTAGGACTTTACTGATGATTTAAAAAAAAAAATTTGAGGGCGACCGATACACTAATCAACTGATGATGCATTTATGAAAAGTTAAGAGGGCAGATGCATTTGGAGATTAAGAATAATGATGAGGGGATTTCCTATCTTTTCATGTTTTGGAAAACAAAAGAGAGCACATAGAAAAACCTCTTCTTTTTTTTTTTAGGAAAATAATGATTTTTTTTGTTGTGATCTTTGAAATGAGATGTGATGATTACGTACCTCTGGACAATCCTTTCAGGAGAGTAAATGATAATAGTCAAACTTTTTATTTTTAGCCCCTGCAAAATTGTTAGTGGTACCAAAAAACAACAAAGATCCCAACACCTACGAAAATTGATGCTGAATTGAAAAAGAGTTGCTTCTTGGAGATTTTATTTGACAAAAGGAAATTCAAAGGTAAAAAGGATCTTTGGAGGTGTATACACAAAGGTTATCCTAGGGTATTTTCACTTTTATTATAAACAATTATGAGTGCGGCTTCTCAATGATTTTGCCATTAATAAGATCTTGGATGGCACTCTTGAGCTTATAACACTTATCAGTGGGATGTCCACTGCTACGATGATACTCGCAATAATGAGAGTGGTCCCATGTGTCTGATAACTTTTGTGGAGGTCGGTAATTCTCCATTGGTTTCAGAACCCCTTGTGTCATTAAGCCTTAGAGAATCAGGGACATTGGGGCATTCAGTTCATCGTAATGCCTTCTTTTTGCTTGGTAAGGTCCTATGATGCTCTTGTTGGTATTGCTGCTTCCTTCAACAGAATGGGCAGATTCATCTTTCTCGTAAGACCATGGCACATTACTATACTTACCAGGTGGAATTCTTTCAACCACGTTGACTTCTTCCGAAGATTCTTCATCTGATTCAGAGTTACAGAGTGAAATTGGGGGTGTGTGTATCAATTTCTAAGGATCCCGTACGTATTTCTTCATCAATACGATTCCCTATTTCAACAATGGTATTGAAATTACCATAGGGAAGATATCTCATGCGTTCAAGATAAATTGGATGTAGGTTTTTTTATAAATAACCGGGCTGATTCAGAAGGATCAGGTCTGTCTAAAGTTTGGGCAACTTTATTTTTCCATCCGGCTACAAATTCTGCGAATGTTTCATTTTCTTTTTGGGTGCATGCCTCAAGTTCCCTTTTATTCTCAGTGGTGGTATTGTCCTTGTATCTTTCTAGAAACTCTTCTGCTATTTGGTCCCAAGTGCCCATGGTGCTATCATCTGTTAGCATTAACCATTGCTTAGCAGCCCCTATTAAGGTAATGTGAAAATTGGAGGCCATGGCTTCGAAACTAGCCCCTCTTGATTGCATGCCAGTAGAGTAAGATTTTAGGTGGGAGATAGGGCATCCAGTCCCTTCGAATTTTTCTATGTCGGGCATTTTGAAATTTTTCTAAGGGTTTTAGCGTTAATGCTTTCGTAGAAAATTTTTCTTTGTTCTGAACTTTGAGCATCATACTTTGCAATTTTTCCATGTCAGCCTCCATTTTGGTGGGAGGGGGAGTTGGTTTTTGTACATGCTGGCAGGATTAGGGAAGGCTGAGTTAATTTCTGGCTATGGTATTGGGTAAGGATTTTGGGTTGGATATGGATTTTGGATAGGATTTGGATTTTGAATAGGATTTTGGGTAGGATATGGATTTTGGGCGGGATAAGGATTTTGGGCTGGATAGGGATTTTGGGCAGGATAAGGATTTTGGACTAGTGGGTTATTGGCGGTTTCGATTTGGCGGCCAGGATCATTAGGAGGTAAATAAGTGGTAACTTGGCTTGGCGAGTTATAGCTTCTTGGATTCATATGTGGGCTATTTTAGAGCGGATTGCTGATGGGAAAAGGGAGGTCATTTGGGCTCTGGGGTATGTTGGTGCTTGGGAAAGGATATGGAGGATATGGTAGAAAAGGGTTGATATTTGGATAATAGGGATTTGGTGGGGGATTTGGATTTGGGGTAGTGGCAGTATTTGGTGGATTGGTATTTGGCTTGGAAATTGGATTTGGAGGAACATGGGAGGTTGATGCTTTTTGGGGAACAGCAGAGGAAGAGATTACCTGACCACTAGATATTAAATTTTGCACCAAATTAGCAAATTGGCCCATTATACGATCAGCATGTGCACCCAAATTTTGATCTAACCATTGCTGCATAGCTGGAGTCGGAGCATCCCCTGGAGCCCTTGTATCTGTACCCATGGTGGACTGCTCACTTTCAGCTGCCATTCTGCTTAAATCTATACCTTTGAACTGATACTGTCATTTTTCTGATCTGCCCCTTATATTCTTTGATCTGATCTTTGTGCCTGTTTCCCGTATAAACCGGCCAGTATTATCTCTGCCTTTTCAAATTCGGGCCAGGTTTCTGAGGAAAATGAGGTTTGGAGGTATCAGAAGGCTGGCTGAAGGCTTTTTGGGCTTGGAGTACAGAGTGCCTTTATTATTATTTTTTTAATCATTTATTTTCCTTATAATTGACCGGACAAGCACATGCTTTGTTTTGACAATCTCATGACTTTTCTTGGAACAGTGAATTCTTTCTCCAGAGTATAGGACCAACGTATTCCACCTGGCTTTCGACTCCCCAAGATCGGACTGATCCCAGGCGAAGGGCCTATACTCTTTCCGGGATCCATCATTCGAAATTATCTAGGTCGAGTATTAGAGAATAATCAATCAGCTCCTATGTATCTATTTGTTTTCTTGCGCTTTTTTTTTTTTTTGACTTGCACATTTCTATATTTTTTAATTTTTTTTATAATTTCTCTTATCTTTTTTTTACAGGGGCCGATCAACGATTCAGAAATGCCAAAAACTGGTCGGTTTTTAAAGTGTCCTGAGAATTTATATGCACTCTAACGATGGCTTATGCAGGGGGTAGGCTGGCCATGGTGTAGGGTAGCAGTTCGGAATATATTTACATGCATGCGCATATGTGTCGTATCAAAGAAGCAGTAAAATATTTTTTTTTCCAGATATAAATAGAAAATAAAACAGATATGACATGTCTTGCTGTTATTTGTGGATTTTCTCGGCTTTTTAGTTTGAGCGCGAGCAAGCAAGCACATCACATCAAGAAATAGAAAGAAAAGCGGAGAATCTATCTATCTCTATTAATTACAAAATTTGTCATATGTCCCCAAAATAAAATGGCAGAATGAATGCAAATATACACATATTTTGCAGAATAAAAAGAAAATAATATACGGAACAAAATAATAATATAGGGCCGAGAATAAAGCAATATTAAAAGTAAAGCCCGGCCCTTTTATTGTGCTGTCTGGAAATTTATTGCATATAAAATATTGCATATATTTTTTTTGTAATTTTTTTTTGATATATATATATTTTTTGAAAAATACATATTTTTAAACATACCTATAACAGTTACTGGAAGGAAACTGCTGCAAGATGGAGGATCATATCCACAAATATAGACACAGATGTATAGGAACGCAATATTCAAATGCATAAATTAATATAACAAGCATACTTTAGCCAGAAAAAAAGAAAAACAAAAAAAGTTTTTTTTTATGAGTCTAGCCCTCCATTTTTATTTAAAATAAAAACGATCTCCCAAGCAGAGTCGCCACTGTTGGTTCTCAGGAAATGCGCCCGCGCCCCGCGCGCCCTTGGATAGGGGTGCGCGTACGTGCGGATGCGGGACACCACTACTTTCATTCCATCCTCCCTTGTTTAGGGGAAGACGAAATTAAAAGTGCGAGATGAGTGCTGTCTAAGATAGCGCGTTTGAATACGCTTCGGTAACTTTCAGTGAATTTTTGGTCCAATATGAGAGCTTTGAGTTTTCTATATCAAGTTATCCTTTTTTTAGGGGATACCAGGATATAGGAATACATCACCCTTTCATTCGCATTCTCCCTTTTTTAGGGAAAAACGGAAAAGTGAAAGAAAGGATGTTGCGACACCCCACTATGGATTTTATGGAAATTGCCTTATGGCCTATTTCGGATCACTATGAGTGCTTTAGGTTTTCTATATCAAGTTATCCCTTTTTTAGGGGATACCAGGATATAGGAATACATCACCCTTTCATTCTCATTCTCCATTTTTTAGGGGAAAACGGAAAAGTGCAAGAAAGGAGTGTTGCGATACCCCACTGAATCCAAAATGTTTTATAAAGTCGTCATCTTTATTTTAAGGAAGAAATAAAGAAAAACCAAAAAAGAAAACTAGAGATTGCAAAAACGGGTTCGGAGGCTAAGTTACGAGTTGGGAAGGTGCTAGGCACCCAACTCGCCTTTTCTGTTTCAAAAACGGTTTTTGGCTAAAGTATGCTTTTTGTTATATTTATCTAGCAAAAAAATAAAGCATTAACTACCTACAAATACATACATATTTACATTATTTACGGACTTGCAGCCATCTCCTTCCAATAATTACAAATATATTTAAAAATATGAATTGGCCATAATAATGGCTCTTTTACATACTATTTTCTAAAATAACCCGGACAGCACAACGACTTATGTTTTTTACATTGGGCCGGATGGAAAATAGTTTTTTTTTAAAATAAACCCTTAAAGGCTCACCTTTAAGAGCGTTGGTGTGCTTGCTCTGTCCTTCAGGGAGAGAGAGTCTTTTTTTTTTTGCTGTTTTGCCGCTGCTGCAGTTGCTGCAGTTCAGGCAAAGTAACGGCTTGCGAAAGTTGCTTTTGGGACCTGTAAAACGGGCGGAGCAACTGCTTGCTTTTTGACACTTGCTTGCTTGCTGCTGGTGGAATTTGGGCAGAACAAGAGCTTATTTCGGGCTAATTTGGCCTTTTTACTCGGATAGAGCAACGGCTCTTTCCGAGGTTTTTGGACCGGGGAAATAGGGTGGATACCTAACTGGGAGGCTAGAGATCACTTTGACCGGTTGGTTTTGTGTTTGGAGGAGGTTTGGCAGAGTTTCGAGGCTTTATAAGAGGGGGAAATTACTCTCGCTCATTGATCGCTCGTTGCGTAAAAATAACGCAGAGTTTCTCCGGGTTTCAAGCCTTTGTGAATTATGTCCCTCAAAGTGAAGCCGGACACTGCTATTTATAGTTGGATTTGTGCTTCATCGGCTAGTACCGTGCGCTTGGGAGTTTGTGCTAATTCTCATGCCGTAAACGCACTATTGAGGACTGGGCGTCACCCCTATATAAACTGGGATTTGTACCCACTTTGAGTGTGGGTGGCACCAACTTTGATGTATAAACTGGGAGCTGCACCCACTTTGAGTGTGGGTGGCACCAACTTTGAAATTTAGCCTCCTTTTGGCACTTTTGGCCCCTACATTTCACTATTCATGCATCATGTTTTTTCCTTTTGCATTTTCAACCCTTTAACTTGACATTTGTTAAGTTTTAACAGGTCTTGATATTCTATGTCAATGTTATATACCAGGGGTACGAAATTGGGGTGTCTACACACCCCCTAGACTTTGAGACCTTTTATAGTAATTGTTGCTGAATAGTACCCCAAATTATGAATTTGTCAAATAATTTTTTTTTGTTAAACAGTAACCATGGTTGGCGTTTTCGTTAGTAAAATTTTTGGAAATTTCACGCGGAATCTCGAATTCATAATTCTAATTTTAAGTATTTTGTTTAAATTAGTTTTGGGTAAGACGAATTAAGGCTTCAATTGCGGTTCAAGACTTTTGTCGTGAACACACCTTAACAAGGTAAGAGATTACGTTTCTCTTAGCTTATTTGGTACGTAAAAGTATAAAAATACTTTTAATGTTAGGCTTCCGCTAATTCTTGAATCATTTGTTTCTTTCATTTGCCATGCCCGACCTTGTGTCGGTAGTTGTTTTGACTTCGTCGTTAGCCTTTGTTGACTATCTTCGCTATGATTTCGTTTTTCGCAAATTTCATGCTTAAACTTGTTTACGTGAAATACTTTTGCCATCGAAAAATCTGCTTCGTGTTTGTCAACTTATCAACATACTCCTTGGTATTGAAAAATAATGATTTGCAACATAAGCATTGTTTGATAGTGGTACATTTATAATACCATCTATGTTTTGAAAATAATTATGATCACTAAGTATGAACAACCCATCACGGGGGTTACGCTATAAACAATGGAATTAATTAAATTCCACCACTTGGCCCGTGAGTGCGGTAATCCAGATATACCTTAATATTGTACTGATCGATGTATTTTATACGTCGATTTTATATACTTCTATGACTTAAATTGTGCTATTTCACGAGTCTTTTGAGTACTAATATATGTTTTCGGTGAGTTTTGTAAGTTTCGAGGATTATTGTGAAAATACGCGAAACTCCGTGGTTTTAAGTGCAAATTACAAGGAAGAGAAAATTGAAGAAAAACGAAGATCGCACAACCGGACACCTTGCGGACGCAGGTGCCTCGCACCCGCAAGGTAGGCGATAGGCCCCCAATCAAAGAATCAAAAGCCACCCACACATCGAGACCTTGCGGACGCAAGGTATCCAAGACCTGCGACCGCAAGGTAGGCGAAATGCGACCTTTTCGGATTTTCACACGTCATTCGATCCAATCACAACTCCCGAGTATATATAGAAGTCGATGCCGAGCCTAAGTAGCGGAGGACGGCTGGAAGCTCTCTTTACATAGATTTTAGGTAGTTTTAGATTGTATAACATAGTTAGGTTCTGTAATTTCAAGTATTGAAGATCAAATCATGCCTTTCATCATCTCCATGTGCTGTTCATCGTCTATGATGAACTAAATCATCCCTAATCTAGGAGGTGGGAGGTAACTTGTATCGAATTTATGTTTTGATTCATATATATATGTCTATTCAATGCTTGTTGATTGTGTTGTTTATCAACCCCTATATTATTTTGCTTTGAACAAATGAATGTAATCGCAAATAATAAAGGCTTAGAGGTGCGGATAACCGCATGACCAAGTGCATATGTCGTACAATCGGCTCACCAACACAATAAATTGGACCTATCGGCACGAGAGTGATAAGTTAGGACCATGTTCTTACATGATCTAGGTGACGGATAGATCATAAATCTAGGTGACAACTAGATTGATAGTTCTATGCTTAGGATATAGAATGGGTGAATTTTATGCGGGGATGGAGGCTGAACCAATTGTTCAACAGACTATATCTATTTTTAGTGAACGAACCCAAGACATTGAATGACATTTTTATGAATTGAACATAAAGGAGATATAAGTGAAACCCAGAATCCTAGATTTTCACTCACCATAAGATCTTCATATCTGTTATTACTGTCTAATTAGTTAAACATCTATAACTAGTAATTTAGAGTAGAATTAAACATAAAAACCCCTTATGTTAATAATTTGCTATCTATAATTGCTCGTGATCACTTGTCTCAGGTTCGACCCTTGCTTCCGAGTCTATTCTATAATAGTCTTGTACACTTGCAAGGAAATAGATAAAATAAAACATCGATCATGTACCCTTCGGGGGATTTGCGTACCTTATTGGGGATTTGTGTACCCTTCAGGGGATTTGGTTCTTAGTTAATAGACCCTTACGTGATCTTAATAAATATTTTCGATCTTCGGTTATTACTAGCTGGTATGGGACAGTCAGTAATGGCAAACCTATTTGACTCATATTTTGTTTTGTATGAACTCTCCAATTAAAAAGAATTTTTAATCTTTCGTTAACTATCTTTTGATTTTGTAAATTATCAAAATTTCAAACTTTGTTCTACATACAACATGATTATTCTTTGAGTCACCCCTCCTTAGGAACCGGAGGGGCAACGTATGATCTTACTGAGCTTTGTTCGCTCACCTTTCACATCACTCTTCTTCCAGGTCGGAATTAAGAATTAAGCTTGATGTAGAGGATACCAGTGAAGGAATCAAAATTTTTTAGGGCATATATATATATATATATATATACACACATTAGAATTTAATAGAGACATAGTTAATTTAGTAGACTTTTGTTTCGTGATTTTGGTTGACTATATTTTTAAAGGGTAATGCTTGAACCACTATCATTTTGTATCAAAATATGGATACTCTATGATGTGGCACACTCTTATTGGTTAGAGTGATAGGACCCATAAAATATCCAACCAATGAGAGTATGCCACATCATAGAGTACCCATATTTTGGTGTAAAATGAGAGTAGCCCTAGTATTGCCCATTTTTAAATTGGAGACTTTTGTAATTCTAGTTGGACGACGTTTGACTGGTTTTTATTTAAGTTTGAATTTGTAGTGACGTGGCTAGATGTGGGTTCAAAAGGGTCGGATCCGAGTTTGGGGCTTTACAATATATCATCTGCTATATGTATATGTATCAAGCATTTCACTAAAGTTCTTGAGGAACTGGTGGATTTAAAAATGAAACCGACAAGCTAAGAGAAGGAAGGGAGATGAAGGGAAACAAGTGACAAGAACTGCATGTATGCAGTCACTCCTGTAGGAGGGCTTCTTCAAGTTTAACGAACCAAGATAACCATTTTCATATCATCTCAACTGAACCAGCTCCTCTTTTACTTGGGATTTCATGATCGTTATAACTAGAGTATCTCGAGTTCTCAAGCCCATCACCTTGTCCCCAAATGGCATAAGCTTCTTCACCATGGGCAGCTTCATCACCTACCACCATATCCTCGTCCGACATCCTCAATGGCACGATTAGCTGTACAAGGAGGCACACTAAGCTCGTCATCACAATATTAAGCACAATCACGAATACAATCCCAAGGAGCTGTACTCCCATCTGTCTGAACCCGAGACCAACGTTCCCAGAGTGCAAGCCATGGAATAACCCCATATACTTGTGTGGTTTTCCATAGAACAACACGCACAAATGAGGTTCAGAAAAGAGACCAGTTAGGATTCCTCCAAGACAACCTGCAATCGCATGAGTATGTAGCACAGCCATCGTGTCATCGACTTTCTGAAGGAGCTCGGACTTTTTGTGCACCACCATCATTGTGAACCAGGGGATAGACCCTGAGAAGATCCCCATTATTATCGCAGAATATCCTTCTACAACACCTACATCCAAATTGCATTCAAAAAGGTTATTCAGGCTTATAGGTGTGCGTGTGTATTGCTTGCTATTTTCAGAATTTTACAAATCAATATTGTAAGATATAAGCTTGATGGTTTGTTGGAAGTACCAGCAGCAGGGGTGATGCAAACTAAGCCAGTGATCATGCCTTGAACAGCACCTATGACCGAAGCTTTTTTGAAAAATACTACATCGAGGATCAGCCAAGTGAGCAAGCTAGTAGCTGCGCAAACGTGGGTGTTCAGCACGGCCAGTGAAGCATCAGCACTTGCAGCGTAAGGGTCTCCACCGTTGAATCCCGTCCACCCCATCCACAGAAACCCTGCCCCTGCTAACATGAGTATGATGTTGTTTGGAGGAAACCTTTCCCTATCCTTGGTTAATCTCGGACCAACCTACATTCATAAAACATTTCAATCTAAGTCGTAAATTCACACTCCTAAATAGTACATCAATGAAGCAAAAAAAAAAACATAGTTGAAACACTGGAATTTCGTGAAGAAAGTTGATTTTAGTACCCAGTATGCAGCTGTGAAACCAGCAACGCCAGAAGATAGATGGATAACATAACCACCAGAGTAGTCGATAATTCCCATTGTGGTTAACCAACCATTGGTCGACCATATGGTAAATGCACCAACTGTGTAGGAAAATGTTAGCCATAGAGGAACAAACAACATCCACGCGTAAAAGTTCATTCTCCCCAACAATGCACCTGCGATCAAGATCAAAGTGATCGCTGCAAAGACAAATTGGAAAAACACCATAGTCGCGTTTGGGAAGTATCCCGAGAATCCCCTTTCGAGGAGATACTGTTGTTCCAATGCAACATTGGCTTTTCCCCAAACTGGGATAAGTTTATCGCCGAAAGAAAGTCTATAACCCCAACAAACCCAACAAACAAGGACCATAGCGAAAGCATATAGAGCCATGAAAGCCGAGTTCACTGCCCATTTCTTTTTGACAGCTCCACCGTACAAGATAATAAGCCCAGGGACACTTTGGAGGCCTACTAGAGTTGCGGCAGCAAGCTGCCATGCGTTGTCAGCTTTGTTCATCCAATCTGGACTCGCAGGGTCGGGCAACAAGTTAGGTGGGAAGGCAAAGGGAGTGGAGAAGGATGGTGGTGGTGGACCTGGCGGCGATAGAAAACTCATCTTGATTTCCTCCCTTTTACTCAGACAAGGCAAGGCCAAAAAGAAAGAGACTCAAGAGAGCAAACCAAGAAAAGTTCAATGGGGGAGCATTCCAAATGCCATGATGGTGTGAACTTATATAGTAGCAGAAGGCAAGCAACCTTGCTGTAAACTCATTTGAATTTTATTAAAGCAAGCAATGCTTTGAAGTGTTGTTCCATGTGCAGTGAAAATCGTACTTTCCTCTTGAGGTATCTTAGCAGTAATAACCCCTGTTTATTTTGGAAAAAAAAAATACATTTCATTTTAAGCGTGTAACTTTTTTTTGTACTTATTATTTTGCTCTTAATTTTCTTTCTACTTTAATTCATAGGCCCGACGTTTACATAAACATCCATTTGGAAGTACACAATATTTTATGACAAAAAAGTTAGAAAATATATTTTAAATAAAAGCAGATCCTCTTGACCTTACAAATCATATGTTGATTGATTGAGTTGTGAGATAGTGGGGCTCTACCTTACAAATTAATTAGATATGTAAGATGTCTAAGAGTTGCTCATATTTTATTGGGTAATGCTAGAGCCACTCAATGAACACTCAATTTTGTGCACCAAATGATGTGGTTTCCAATGTGTCATCTTATTTGGTATTTTATGGGCTCCACTATAACTTAAAAAGGGTAATGCTAGGGCCACTCTAATAGCACTCAATTTTGGGTACCAAATGATGTGGTTTCCAATGTGTCATCTTATTTGGCATTTTATGGGCTCCACTATAAGTTAAAAAATTATGTTAATAATATGACACATAAGATGTCACATCATTTGGTACCAAAAATTAAGTGCTATTAGAGTGGCCCTAGCATTACCCACTTAAAAATTTATGTTAACAATATGACACATAAGATGCCACATCATTTGGTACCCAAAATTGAGTGTTATTAAAGTGGCCCTAGCATTACCCTATTTTATTATGGGTAATGCTAGGGTCACTCTCATTTTGCACTAAAATATGAGTACTCTATGATGTGACATACTCTCATTGGTTGAACATTTTGTGGGTCCCCAACACTTCAGTCAATGATAATGTGGCATACTCTCATTGGTTGAACATTTTGTGGGTCTCTAACACTTCAGTCAATAATAATGTGTCACATCACAGAGTACTCATATTTTAATGTAAAATAAGAGTGTCCCAAACATTACCCTTTTATTTTAGTGCAAAATAAGAGTGGCCCAAACATTACCCTTTTATTATTTATAGAAAGTAGAAACAACTCACTTTCAGTGAACATAAGTTAGTGATCAGTGCGAACTTGATTCTCACGATAAGCTGTTTATTTAACTTCAATGGTATCATATTTGTCATTGCTTGAGAAAAAAATGTGTTGCAATAAATTTAACATAGTACTCCAATATGTTATTTTGCGTTTGGATAAGTCTGTTGTAAGACCGTTTTATGGATCTTTATTTGTAAAACGAAGCTTCACTTCTTCACAAAAAATATTTATAAAACCCCTTATCTAAATTTTTGCCTTTACGTTTTTATTAATTTTTTGACCTATGGCAAGAGATTTTTGGCGGGTATTACAACCGACAAAAAAAAATATACGGCAAATACTAGGTTACCCTTTACTTGTACGTACAACAATTAATAAAATAATCTGCAACACATGAGAATGTTTTTCCATAGATATTAACACCAAGTTGATGACAGTTTGTTGTAGTTTAAGACAATGTTTTGTAATGTAAATAGGTGTTAATGGGAATGGAGAAGATATTTCTATTGTTTGGGAAAAACAATGTTAGAATTTGAGGGGAGTCTAATCTTACTTTCACTTGCATGAATTTCTTTGCAAACCAAGTGGTACTGATAAGTACAAGGCAAAGTTAAGCTTAGAATGAGTCACGTTTCCCATACTAAATAAATTTCTGTCCAAAATTGATTGTTCTCAAGTTAATCGTAAGAATCAACAGTAGCTAGAATTCACAAAACTGTTAATGCAGTTCTTATTGTAGTTTGTACATAAACTAGATTAGAAGTTGCATTGGTCAGAAAATTAATAACAGCGGAAGACTTTAATAATAAAGCAGGAATTAAGCACAAAAGTTTACCAAACAATCTACAACTCTATACTTGTAGATCTGGCTTCATGGCAAAAAAAAATTCATTAAATAAGATGAATTGTTTTACAAAAAGAATGTGAAATCACTAAATTAAAAACTCTCACAAGATAACAAGTCTTGGAGAGCAAAACTCACAGAAACAAAAGGTAAAGAAAACGTGAGATTAAAAAATCAACTTTCTAGAAAACCTAAGAAGACAAACAGCCACAGCAGCTCAATGTAGTTCCAGATGTAGTTTCTCATGTTGCTGCATCCGGAACTGCATTCACTTTCAACAAATCTGGCTTTCTGAATACTCTCTTATGATCTGAATATACTGCTCTTCTATGCTCTGCACTCTCTCTGTTTTGCTGTGTATTATGCCTCTAAGCCGAGTCCTTTATTTATACCATGGAGGAGATCTACTTTTTTTTTTTTTTTTTTTTTTCTCCTAAGGGGGGCATGGGAAGGGATCGAACCTGAGACCTCACACATTGTGAAGCCCCATGTCTACCACTGGGCCACCCCCTTAGGGGCCATGGAGGAGATCTACACATCAATTAGAAAACAAACTTGTGGCAGCCCGACCCGGACTCCAATGCGGAATCCCAAGGTCGTGCCACCAAGACAAGCTAAAGACGGACAAGCACCTGCTAAGCATAATGGTACGAGTCCAAAAGATGAGCCATCAAGCTCGAACAGGAATGTAAAGCCATAACGGCGATACGGAATAATAAAAACAACAACACCTGCGGAAGCGAATCATAAGTGGGACCAAAGCCTATAATTATAAACTAAGGAATACACACTACAACAAATTATATCTTTCGAGGCTCTTAAAAGTGCCTCAATAGGTACCCTATTGAGGCTTTTTGAACCTAAGGGCACTTGGTTCAAGTGTCGCATGTTTTGAAGCCTCAATAGACTATTGAGGCTTTTTCAAGTGCTTTAACATATTACAACATAATGAGACTCATGTAAAAGCCTCAATATATTTTCAGTTGTGTCACTTACAAGTGTCCCGTAAAGTAATTCAAAATGTGAAAAGTTAACTATTGTGACTCTTACAAGTGTCGCTTTAGAAAATTCAAACCGTTTTAACTACCATCAAATTACTCAATAAAACTATTAAAACAACACTTGCAAGTGCCTCAATAGCTAATCTGTAGAGGCTTTTTTGACACTTGCTATTATGACACTTCAAAAGGCCTTATTTAATAATATTCAAACAATTAAAAAGAGCCCTTAAAGGGTAATAACATCTCTGCTCAATTTATTTTCATGCTAGTGTAATTCTGTCTATGAACAAGATATGAAAATAGTAAAAAAGGTAACAACAAACACACGCACGTAATCATCAAAAAGTTATCATAAGATTAATCACCGACATTTTAATTACATTGTCAAGGTCAAGTCATTTGACAATTTAAGCATATTAAATTAAAGCTAACCCTGTATAGTCATTGTATCATAAGAACAAAAATAATATACTACATTAATAAAACATCTACCATTCATCCTAACTAATGTATGAAGTTCTCGATGTTCAGTATTATGAGATTGCAACTAGCTTGAGTCAAAATCCAACAGTGATACCTACAAAATATACAAATTCAAATTAGTTTAAGTAAACAAATATATCCATACCAATGTCAGGGCTTGAGGATGGTAGCACAGAAGCTGAGAATAAATAACTTACATCACCATGTTTCCAGAGGAAGCAAAGAAAGAACAAGTGCTGACTGAATTTGTAACAAGTGAGCAAGACACAAAGTATACAAGAAGTTCCTAAAGTTGCAAGCAGATACACAGCAGGATGGTGATGCTAAAGCAGGTCAAGAGGACCATCACAAATAAAATATTTCCAAGGAAGGGAACCAAGCAAAAGAAGCTAAAGAGGAGACCAATGGTCCATCAATCTTATTTTCAATACTAAGGATGTTTTCTCTTCACGGCAAAAAGCTCACTACATTTTCTTTGACCCATTCATAACTTAGAGTAATTAAATATACATAACCCTCATTTATTATAGATAATAACTTTCCAAAAGTAAACACTAAACAATTTGTAAGTTTAAGTATATAACTTTAGTTACTCCTTTCCAACTAATAGTACTTAATATAGTATATCTCAACAATCAAGGTAGAGAAATGTTCAATATAGAGATCAAGAGATCAGATCTTTTTCAAAAAAAAAAAAGGAAGATCCAGATTGCAATGACCTTGGTGTAGTAGTAAGGTTGCTTCATTTTTCCTGGAGGTCAAGGCAACAAAAACAGACTCTAAGTATGCACGGTAGGCTTGTGGGTGGAGTGAAAACTTTTTGAGAAGTTCTTCTTAAAGAACATTGATTCTATCAAAGGCTGCCACATCTATATATGACCCAACTTTAAGTATCATCTATTGTGAAAGTAAGACTTCCATCAAATATATGTCAACAGATAGCATGTCTAGCACAATCCAAGTGTTCTCTAACATATCTGTCAAATCTCAACTCTTTCTTAAGATGTAACATTAAAGTTTTTTGTTTGTACGCATATCTCTACATGTGACATACTTCACTATAACGTCAGAATTACCACTACCCTCTCCACATTTCTTGAAACTTGAACAATTTTTCGTTGGACTTTCAAAGCTCGGTGCCCTAAACAGGAGCAATCGAATAATACCTGGCTTAGGAAGATGGCAGCACCTTGGAAAGGTTGCATTACTGTATACAGGAAAAATGAGGAATGAAGTTATCAAACAATCTTCCCTCAATCTACAGTTCTATCATGAAAGTTAAAATATTATCTTTTTTTATTATATCAGAAAACTAGAAGTGAGAAGGAAAAGAGAAAGGGTTCATAACAATCATTCTCACTCCATGAATATAAATTTTTTAATGGAGGAAAAACAGAGCACAGAATCACAAACAAAGCTGAGCATGGAGAAAACTGACCAAGAGAAAAATCATAAACCAATAAGTAAGAAACAAGAATATAAATTAATGAAAGTATGCAATATGACTTACCA